>CAJQZJ010004752.1:839687-868493 GCA_907164525.1 Lophiomys imhausi
TATAAGAGATAGATAGGGCATCTTCAAAAACCTCAAGAGATCTGCAGAATATGGCATTCAAAGATGTTTTCTTAACTTAAGATTTTTTGATATCGAGACATGTCACTCCTGACAGCACCCCCTATTCTACTCCAAGTAGAAGATGAGCATCGAAGAATCTCGAGTGGGAGATGATTGAATTGGTGGTAAGCCATTCTCTTGGCAAGAAAAACCACTTGCTTCAATTGTAGACAGACTTCTGTCCAAAAAGGACAAAACTTGGAAGCAGATAAGTCTACAGCCTAGCTCTGCCAAGACAGGGTAGGTAAGTCCTTCATAATTCCTGCTCTACAACCAATGTCTGTCAGAGAAATGGGGCCAAATGGCTGAAGATTGATGCTGTAATGTATGGAGAGAAAATGGGAACTGTCCAGGCAGCCACTGGTATGTCATTTTTTAGTTTTGGAAGCTGCAGGCCCTGCACTTCCTATATAATCAGATATATTTATCCTTCTCAGGTCTCTGAGGTGGTTGAAGAATAGATAGCTAGAGTCTCATAGTTAAATTTTGAGTTGTTTAGGAATCAAGAGGGTGTTCTGGATCTAAGAAGATATTTTTATAATTATGAGGCAAGTTAGTATGAAAGCTGAGTTAGATATAGAACTTTAAACTCATGGAGATGGTTAGATAGTAGAATATTAAAGTCAGGTGCCAAATACATATGGACTGGACATTGGGAATGTATGCTAAGCCATATAACTCTTATAATCGTGGCCTATTTATTTCTGTTGATTTGTATTGTATTTATAGTTATAAGAAAAAGAACCATTTTTTGGACTGAAAGGGAGAGCTGTTGGGGGGAAAAATAAATACCTTAAACTAAAAACAAAAAAAAAAGAAGGGAAGAGGATGGGAGGGGTGAGGGGGAGGAGGGTGGAAGGGTGGGACTGGAGGGGGGAGTAAGGAGGAGATTGTGATTGAGATGTAACTTGAAGAATTAAAAAATAAATTATTAAAAAAAACATCAGAGGGCTGGAGAGATGGCTCAGCCGTTAAAGGCTAGGCTCACAACCAAATATATAAAAAAAACATCAGAAATATACCATACAGTAGCCACAAATTATGGCGATTTTATTTTAAAAACCAGAATTTTTTAGTAATAAAGGTAATACAAATGACTGTAAAAGGTCAAAATCTCTGTATTTTTGTTATAAAAATTTCTAGTGGGTAGATTTACACCTGACCTGTTTGCTTGAGTCAGACTGTTTCATAACCATGTTTTTGTTACAAAGGTAAATTGAAGGTGAACATAACTGATCAACTAAGAACACCTGAAACATTTCGATGACGAAGGGAGAGTTTTGCCTTTCTCCTCTGACATGCTGAATGTGAGAGGGGGATGGAGAGAGAGACAAGGGGTGGGGGATTCTGGGCCTTTTCTTTTACCTAATTTATCACTTGTGTGTTCACTCATTCATTCCTAAGCACTGCTTGAGTACCTATTGTGAGCTGATTAGATTATGGGCATCTATACATACACACACAAATATATATATACACACACAAGCACATGTATAAGGAGCAACACTGTATAATTATTTAATAACAGGGTTTCCTTAGAAGATTATTAGGCTAACCATCTTTTTCAAAACCTATAGACCAATGAAGATGGAAGCAAGGTTTGTTGCAATTTGAGAAGTAAGGCTCAAATTTGTAGTCTTCCAACCCTGACCAACTCTACTCTTAAAGAGCAGTTTGTAATTGTTGCCTCTCAATTTCCAATGAAAACTGCTAAGGTCAGATAAGTTCAGAAGGGTACAAGAAACACAAAGTCCATCTCCATGATGAGTAACCAAATTTATTAGTCTAGAAATGTTACCAAATGTATGCCTAGACTTCTATTCTGACTACAAGGCATCAAGGACTTCAGAGATATTACTGCTTTGTTATGGCTTAATTTTGATGATAGTGCTAGGCAATGGTACTCAAATTGTGATCCTTAAGGCAGTTTCTTGCATCTGTAAAACCAATTACAAGTAGAGTGTACATGATTCAAGGACCATACCATTACCACTTTGATCAAGGAGAACCTTCCACGGAAACATTTTCAATAATAGTGTGCATTGGCCTCGCTTTAAGGGCTTTCATCCATTCACTGAACAATCACAAACTAAAGGGAGTAATTTTATTAAGCTGACATGCTTAGCTAGTAAAAGGGAAGGCAAGTAATTTTTTATCTGCGGGCATGTGTGCATGATGTGTGTATGAGGTATGTATTCCAAGGTATGAATGTGGAGACCAGATATCAATTGGATGTAGTAGGTTCTTTCTTTCCACTTTTACATGGGTTCTGGGGGGTATGACCAAAGTTCCCTGACTTGAACAGCAGGTACGTTTATATGCTGAACCACATTCTGGCCCTGGGTAGTTAAATTTTAAAGCATTAAAGACCAATAAAACCTTCAACAGCGATGAGATCATTCCATATTTGCACTTTCCAAACACAACTCTACCCTTTAGCTCCACATGGCTTTTAAGTGCTTGAAGCATGGTGTGTACAACTAAGAAATTAAAATGTTAATTTGTTTCCAATTATATTTAGCTTAAACTTCAGCAGCCACATGTGGCTAATGACTCCTGAATTGGAGAATCATCTATGGAAGCTACATGTCACCTTTGTTAAGTGTTGTGATGCACGTCTCCAGGTGTATTCATTCACTTGACAAAAACTGAGCACTTGTTACATGCCAGCTCTATTCTTGGTCCTGCGGAAATGATGATGGACCATAACAAACAAAACCAAACATCTATCATAAAACCTGGCCTATCATAGAACTAGTACCCGTAACTAAGTATCCAGTTAGGGATTTGCATCATTCAGTCCTACTGATAGCTCCTCCTTCAGTTGAGTTTTGGACTTTGGAAATCATGTTAATAGCGAAAGTATATACTCTTATGAAGAGACAGAATTCCTGATGTTACAATGGAAAATATATCATATTCTCCAGACTAATGTGGGCCTTCTCAGTCTGCCTCAGTATAAATGTGCATGCCCCTCTACAGGTCAAAGGGGGAAAGGACTGGGACAGGGCTCTAGGAAGGACTCTGTCTCATTCTGCTGTTTCTGCGAATGAAATGTAAGTCTGTGAAGAGAATTATGTGCCACTGACCTAGAAGTCTTGCCTTGCTCTTTTGCTGATGACATGTATTGGTAAGCATACAGGTAAAACTAACACTTCTTTGTCACTATCTCCCAGGATTAACATAAATCACAAGAAGATAACACCCTTTGGCTTTTCTATTAAAGACTGTATATAGTTTCCAAGTCTACCCTTCTGAATGTCTCACCCTGGGAATGATTTTACCCAAGTGCTTAGAGAAGTGACATGTAAGATGTGGTAGGGATTTTTGGTAGGACTTTGGTATTCCTAACACTTGGTACTCTGAAACCCCAGTTTTTCTGTGTTCTATGTGGTGTTTTAGATGTTATTTTCTTCTGATAGTCTTTATCAGCAGTTATCACAGTTAGCATTGCCCTGACCAGTAAAATTCTAGAAGAAAAGAAATGCTGGTTGTATAATATGACAGACTTGAGTTTCAAATCCAGGTTGATCTGACTCCATCCATTCTGTAACATATTTCTTTGATGTTGATTTATACCTGAAAGCAAGGAACAAAGGAAGTTCCTCACTCATTATTTCACTCCTCTGTTCACAACTATTTACTGACTCTGTTCTGTGCTACACTGTTAAGCAGACAAAATGTTGTGGGGACAAGAGACGGCCGTGATGGCATTGCAAGGCTTTTAGTAAGGGAAACATTGTTGTAAAGTGAACACAGATATGAGCCAAGTCAGTCTGAAGGAGGAAAAGGGACTTCCCATCTAGCTGACAATGTTGGGGAGGAGCAAGGTTTTTAAGGGTACAAAGATGATTACCTGGTGTGGCAGAACATAAACAAGACAACAATCCCAGGGAATGCTCTAGAATGATCACATAGCAAGAGAGAGCAGGATATGTGGGGCATAATAAGACAAATTTAATCTAGAAGTTAAGATCAAGATGAGAGGTTGCCTAACTAAGCTCTTCTGTCACATTAAATCAGTTATGACTAATATGTACAGTTGCCTTGATTCCCAAGCAAATGTGTGCAAGTTGTAAGTCTAATTTTAGCTATAAGTCCTATACCAATATATGAAATATGAACTTGAAAATAATGTTTATACTTATATATATTAGGTCAGTTTATTGGAGATATATAGTAAGAACAGCTTGCTAGAAAATTTTCATTGAATTATGCATGTATGTATAGGACGTATGAATAAAAGTAAAAGTGAAATTGATTCTGCCCATTCAAAAGTCATTTTGAATGTCTTTAAATATGCTTTAAATAGGTTACAGTTGGAACTTAGGGCTTTGGACAGCTGGACTTCAGCTCCCCGACTACCAGGCTCTCCAGTCTCAGACTCCTACTGAAAAGAAAGGTAGTATATATATGGCGCACTGCAAGATGGTAAGTGTATGTTGAAGTCAGGGTATTTTAAGTGTTATGCATCCGTTCATTGTTGTGTTCATTTTACTTTTTACGATGACCAGCCATTAGCTCAGATTCCACTGTTGAGATAACTTTTGTCATTCCCTCAAGAGTTTCTAGAGTACAAGACAGCAAAAGGCAAGTAACAACAATGCCACCACACAAAGTGTAGGAAAAGCACGTGCTCATTCATCATCACATAACCACTTGTTTCTCTCTAAAGTTCTGGGTCCAGTCTAAACAGATTTCATAAATAAAAATAACGTCTCCGTCTTACCTTCCTGACAATAACAATAACTAAACAAAGCAAAAAGTCTAAGGAAAATTTCGCAATGAATACTTATCAACAGTTTTATCCTTAACCAGCCTATGTTCCTGTGTTAATCATCTCCCTGGGTTGCAGATGGGGAGGAGAGATTAATCAGCTACACCTTAATTTTAAAATGAAGTCATTGCCACAGAAACCTCCTTTTGGCATTCTTTAACCATGAGTGAGACCTCAAAATTAAAATAACTATTTTGAAGCCAACCAGTTACTATAAACACCAATATAAACAATGCTGCTGTGAGAGGAAAGATGGCAAGAATGAGCAGGAATGGTATTTTGAATGCTAATTTATTTATTTCCAAAGTTACACTAAGAATTTCCCCTCCCTCCTTCCCTCCCTCCCTGCCTTTTTTCCTACTACCCCCCACTATAAACCATCTAAAATTTTGGGCCTGGACATTCAAACTAAGCCTATTGACATCCTTTCATTTTCAACAAAATTTCAGAGACACGCCCTTTGCCATTTCCTTGATTGTTTTAAATAGACTGTCAAAAATTTCTACAGAGAAGAGATCTTGAAGACTATAGGATAAGGTTGCAGTTGGCCTCCTTCCTCTTGATTGCTGCCTACTTCCAGGTGTTTGGGCCTATGGTTCTAGAGATGCATCTGGTAAGGTGGTAGATAGAGTCAGAGTTAGAGAGGCACTTATGTGGTAGAAGTTAAGTCTTTATAGTGAAATTAGTAGGCAGTTCAGATTAGCATCTGGCAGCACATGAGGAGGAGTTGGCATTCCTTTGGTTTGCTGATATGGACAAAAAACCAGTTGGGGCTGGATGATATGCCTTCTTGAAGGGGCATGGCTAAGAAACTCTGCAAGCCATGCATATGATGTCAGTTATCGTGAGAAGCAACAGGACTGTTGGACATCGTGAGAAATCTCATGGACCCTTGAGATTGCCAAGTATGGAGAGATAATGGAATATATAAGATGAGAATTCCACGTGGTCTTTTTCTTTTTCTTCTGCCCTCACCAACAGAAAAGTTGCACATCAAGGTACTCCATTAACAGAATTTGGACTGTTACAGCATAAAGCAAAGACAAGGCACAAAACTTACTGAGAGAGAGTTCTTTAAAGGTGTCTGTCTTGGGGCCCAAAGCACTGGAAAATTGCGGGAGGCAAGCAGAGTTTGGAAGCCAATTGGAGAGGCCTTCGGCTGTGAGGTTTGGCCAGGCCAAGGAGACCATTAGAGGCGAGTGTCAGCTGATGGACAAAGCTGGCCTCAGTTTGGCGGCTAGAATAGACTGACTTTATAAAGTGGCCACAATTTTATAGTGGAGATAAACTGGCATTGTGAACTTGCAAAGTAAGGCCCAATGAACACTAAACTTTGATAGTAACTGCTTTCCAAGATGGTCATAAACTGAGCTATCCTGAAAGGACCTATGCTAAGAATATTAATATCCTTTTAAGAAAGTTAAAATAGTTAAGTGTTTTTAGATAGGTATTAGAGTGCGCTTAGGTATTAGGGTGTTCTTAGATTATAGATTTTAGACTATAGGTTTTAGGTACAGGATTTAAGTATTTTAAAGAGATCTGTTAAATATTAATAAATGTAAGTGTTGATAAATAAAAATATTCTGTTACACACTTGAGGTGTGAAGTGCTGGTCATCCAGGGGTCTGTCCTCCTTGGAACAACACATAAGGTCATTGCCCATGATTCTGTTGGGTGTGGTTTCCTTTTGCCCATGCTAGATACCTAGCGGGTTTTCAAGCAGCATCTGTTCAAAGCAGAACCTCTGGTTCTTGACTTTGTGGCCGTCTTTCATTTGTCGATAACTGATGAAAACACTTTTGGGGATTAAAAAAAAAAAAAACAACAATGTACCTTAAAAGTTTTCTTGCCTTTTTTTTTTTTCAGCTAAAACTTTCTAATGAAACCCGAGCATGCCCACAGCGTCCCTATCATTTTAATCTTTTAAAAGTGTGCTTCATGATCTTGAGCTGAGCAAACCATCAATATGTATTTACCAAATTATGTCTTTACAGTGAGCATGATCAGGAATGGCTCATCCCTGAAATGTTTTCCATTAGGAATATGTGTAAGTCCCCTGAATGAAATTCTTATTTTTTCTTTGTTCAGGAAGAACTTTGTTTTGCAGTTCATTCCTATGCTCCCCTAGCCTGCTTCAGGTAATAATTCTTTCCAACTTTTACATTGTGCTCTGCTATGCTTTTAATCCAATATCTGGCCAGGGATGGTAACTGGAAGTATAAGAACACACGCAAGTCACTTTCCACCTCTCTGGTATCTATAAACAATCAAACTTGATGCCTTTCTCTACAATAGTGGTTCTCAGCCTTCTTAGAGCTGTGACCCTTTAATACAGTTCCTCAAGTCATGCTGCCCACCAGGCATACAATTCTTTCATTGCTACTTCATAACTGTAATTTTGCTGCTATTATGAATTGCAATGTAAATATCTGATACCCAGGATATCTGTTATGTGACCTTAAAGGGATTGAGACCCACAGGTTAAAAACTACTGCTCTAGAGAGAATGTTGCATGCTGTCAGTGAGCAAAGTTTTGGAAATAGATGCTGTGGATGGATTCAAACTCAAGCTCTGCTACATCTTAGCTGGCAGCCTTAACACAAGACAATGTTCTCTACTAGAAAAAATGGCCCACAGACCAGGGGATTAGTCAATAGCAGTTTGTTGCCCACACATAAATAGTGTTCCAAGTCAGCAAGTATTATAGGGATCAACATGAACCATCCACTAGATAAGATTTACACTCACCCTGGAAACATACATCTAGGTGTGTCTGTGAAGGGGTTTCCAGAAATATTTAAGGGAGAAGGGATGTGGCTAGCATCCTCTCATGCGTTGTGATCAAGCACTGAATTAGGAGCAATCAAGCTGAGTACCAGCATTCATCTCTCTCTGCTTCCTGACTGCTTACACCACGTGACTAGCTGTCTTATGTTCCTGCCATTTTCCCTTTACACCACAATGGACTGTATCATCTGTATGCTACAATAAACCTTCACTTCCTTAAGTTGTTTTGTCAGGTATTTTTTTTCACAACAAGGAAAAGAGTAATTAGTGTAGTTAATTTCTTGCCCATAAGTAATGGTTTGGTCCACTGAATGCTTTACTTGTATAACCAATAAGCCAAGAATTGTTTTACACTCTTGTTGTCAGGGTCTTCCTATGTATCACTGGCTGACCTAGAACTTGTTTTGTAGAGCAGGCTGACCTTGAACTCATGGAGATCCCCCTACCTCTGCCTCCTAAGTGCTGGGATTAAATGTGTGTGGCACCATGCCCAGACCACCAGTTTTTACATTTTAAAATGGCAGATTTTAGATAGAAGGCAGGTAAAGACCTCACTAACAATACTTTATTTCTGTCTTTTGGCTTTTCAAAAAGTAAACCACTTACAATTTGAAATTTTGCAACAAATCCTCTAATTCCTTAGAGACTCATATCCCATCCATCTCATGGCTCTCCTATCTTCACAGGAGTTAGGTAGAGTCCTGATCCATTTTCATAGGAGGCAGGTAGACTTCTATAGAAAGCAAAATATCATAAGATATGTTTTCTGAGCCAGGTCCCATGTATCGCATATCAATTTTAGTGTGTTCTGATAGCCAAAATTAAGTCAGACACAGCCAATCCCAAGGAGCCCAGTGGACTGCCGAGAAGCAAAAAGGAAGGGATGAAGGGCAGTTAGGTAGTCTTTGCCATGGAAGATGAGTTACCTGCTCTGTGTCTCCCTTTGAAACAGGACTAATAAGTAGGATTTTAAAGATGATGGCCTGGGATTTCAGATTACAGCAAATGATCATAGACATGGTCACATAAAATAAGACAACCTCTATTTCTCTGTCTCTTGGCAGAGTCTCTTACAACATCCTTCTTATCTCTCTTCACCTTAGGAATAGACCTTCTCTCCTAGAAGCAGAACATCCTTTTGAGGTCCTGCATTTGGTGGCTCCATCAGCCACTTTCAAGATTCCTCAGTTCTCCCAGAGCCCTCGGTAAGGTCTGCGGGTGGAGATGGAGATCTTCCCACGAGGGCAAGGTCTTTTCCTATCTCTACACTGCTCCTCCCTTCTAGTCCAGGGGAACTCAGTTCTTCCAGAAGGACTGGGCTTTCTCCCCTGCTAGGCTCAAAGGACCAAGAGGTTCTCTATGTTCTCCCTGTGCTCTCTCCTTCTCAATTTGCACTTGCTTCAGATTTCAGCCCAAATTCATTTCCTCAGCAAATAATCACAGCTCTTGTCTCACTAGTGTGTGGTCACTGCTCAGATGTTATGTGATAAAGCTGAAAAATAATTACTTCCAAGGTCTGACTGTGTGAATTCAAATGCCTGCTCCATCATTTCTGTTTGACATTGCATAGGTCTTTTGTATCCCTAAAATTCAATTCCTTTTCCAAAGCGTGGGGACGACATTAAGAACATTTTCTTTGACTTACTATTAGAATTCAATAAGATGATACATCATACTTAACAGCTTGTAAAATTTACGAGTTTGGTATTATTAATATTTCTTATTAAACTTTAGAATTATTTGGTCATGTTTTTACTTGTTTTGTGAATGTATGTGTGTGCATGCAAGTGTGCACATGTAAAGGTCAGTTCTCACCTTGATGGAGTCAATTGTCTCCTGTCACGTGGGTCCTGGTGATGGAAACCAGATTCCCAGGCTTGTCAGAAAACTGTTTGTGCCACTTCACTGGCCTAACTTAAGAACTCTTTATGATGCGGAGCTTTAGTTGAAATTAGTCAGGAATCTAATTGAGAAAAATTTCACATGGCTCATACCTGTGATCCCAGCACTTGAGAGGCTGAAACAAGAGGATTGCCATGAGTTTGAGCCTAGTCTGGGCTACAGAGTGAGTTCTAGAACAGTATAGGACCTTGTATGGAAAAGCTAAGTAATACAAACAAAACAAAAAGTTACCTCCACTCAATATACATTATACTGTGCTTTTCTCTTTAAGAAAGAGAAATATTGGAGTGATAATTCTGTTTTGTCTTAAGCTTAGGAAATGTTAATGGTGAAATGATCTTATCTTGATCCATCAAGGAAAGTGAGGGGTAGGAACTGGGCTGACTGCTTTTTGTAGCCACCCATCCTTAAGAAGTACCTCAATCACCAAATCATGCAATTTGCAGCCAAATGGATGGAACTAGAGAAGCTCATCCTGAGTGAGCTAACCCAGACCCAAAAGGATGCAAATGGCATCTGTTCACTTATAATCAGATTTTAGCCATATAGTACAGGATAACTATACTACACCCAAGGAACCAAAGGGAACAGGAACATAGACTTTGTTTCCTGTCAATGAGACACTTTGCCCTAGTGGTGCTACCTTGTAGACCCCCAGTGCATGAGGAGGCTCTTGGCCCTCATATGACTGCTGAACTGGGGCGGGGGACTGATATGTAGGGACACTCCACTCTGGAGGAGTGGGTTGGAAGGGATAGGGGGGAGAAGGTGGGAGGGCGGGACTGGGAGGGGTAGAAAGAGGGCACTGTGATGGAGATGTAACCTGAAGTAATAAATAAACATTTTAAAAAGGACACTAAAAAAAAAAAGTACCTCAATCTAATGTCCTCAGTGAAATCTACCTTCCCTTCAGCCTGCTTTCTAAATGTTCATTACCATCTGCCAACACCATCCTGCTTGAAACCAAGCCTCGAGTACGTAAACGTTTGGAGGAAAATTTGACAAAGCACAGCAGAGGGTGAACAAGGCCAGCAGAGATGGGACGTGGACACCTGTACACAGACAGACTCATTATTGCTAATAGTTTGCTCAGTTTGCCCCATTTCTGCCATTTAAGAGAAAAGGTGCTATACTAGGGTTCTTAATCTCTGAATACATCAGTATGCATTCCTAGTTATTGAAGAAGCTGGCTGTTTCTGTATGTAAAAGATAATTTTATGTGTGGATTTGACTAGTCAATAGAGTACCAGCTCTTCCTCAAACTTCATGGTAAGGGTTTCTGTGATGGTTTTTTAGATGAGCTAAATTCTTAAATCCATGGACAGAGTAGAGCAGATTACAGTTCCTAGAGGAGGTGGACCCAGTACAATGGGCAAGAAAAACCTTGCTTTCTCCCTAAAAGAATCCCTCCTGTCTGAAGGCTTAGAACTGGGAGGTGAGACCAAAGACAGGCGTTTTCCTCCATGGAAATTTTCTTCATGGGCTTTTCCTCCAGCACAAGACCATCAGCCCTTGGACTGAAAATGTTCCATTAGTTCTCCTCTCCTGGGTCTCCAGTGTGCTGATTCGACCTGAACCCTCCAGATCCCTGGACTCACCAGGCTTCACAATTCCATTAGCCAACTGCTTATCATTCTCCTTCAAGAGATGTATCCCATTGCTTCTGATACTTTGAAGAACTCTGACAAATACACCTTATCTTACCATAGAACTTAAGGAAAACTGGGCATCAGTACAGTTATTTAGCCGAACTACCTCCTGGACTGCAATTTTGCTATACTACCAACGCCCTTGGTAACATGGATTTCTCTGCCAGCACAGTATGTCACCTACAGTCACATAAGGTTATCGAGCATCTCTGTCTGGTGTTCTTTCATCACCATTAAGAACTCTTTTAGGCACCTCAGGAAAGGGCTTGGGATGTAAAACTGAGTGGAGAGACTAGGTGGTCAATGAAAATGTTCCCACAATGAATGAGTTCTGAGAACACAGAACTCAAAAGCCAAGCTGCTACCCAGCCTTTCCTCCATTTTAAGGCACTCCTGACGTCAATGCACATTCAATGCACATTCCAAAGAAATGAGAAAACACAATTCAGTTGTCCACAGTTCTAATGGTTGTATGGTCCAGCAAGAATATAATTGCTTCACGTCTTTATGTTTCCTTCCCACCACATGAATGGGTACACTTTCTGCCCAGAAGTCCTCATTCCATGCCTTATTTGTTTATCTTTTCACTTCTACTCTTATTTCTGAATACCTTCAAGTTTCTGACTATCCTGTTTGGGACTCTTTGTGTTTCCTTCTTATTTTAGGGTGTTTACTTCCTCATCCCCTTACTCCACTCCTCAACTCACACATGCATACCTTCCCACAACACTCCTCCCAGAGTAACTCTCAAGAAAAAAAAAAAAAAACAAAAACAACAACAAAAAAAAACCTCTCAGAATGCAGACGTTAGCACTCATATTATCATTCGTTACCTTTTTGCTTATCCCCTGCCTTGCTCCAGGATGGGGATGCATTTCACATACAGAAAAGTGATCAATTATTTAGTAAGTGATCAGTAATGGTTCGTATGATTCCCTAACAGACACTGTGCTGTCAAATCTAGCGCTATGTTTTTAAGGCAGACTGCTAAGCACAGTTTGAGCTAGTGAGCCTGCTGTGTACTCTGCTACTGTGAATTAAGTCCTAGAGAGTGGTAGCTGAGTCTATACTAGACATAAACACCCACACAACACCCAGTGTCGAATCCACAAAGGAATCTGAGCTCTCCAAGCTTCCCAAGCCCTGATAGACAGTTTCAGTGGGAGGGGCCACTGCAGGGACAGCTTCCTGTCTGCTCAGTGAGGGCTGCCATGTTCTACATCTAGAGTGAAATTCCAACATCTATCTAAAAACTTTGAACACTGCTAACCTTCCTTATCTCTCAGAGCACAGGGACCCATGGAAACAGCACTTCCTGTGTTTCATGAATAGGAAGCAGAGCTAATATGATTTATTGAAGACATCCCCTGCCGTAGTTTATGCATCACTAGATCCCCAGACAGACTGCCATGGCTGTGATCTCTCTTTCCAGAACCTTTAAGAACTTCAGTGCACTCACTGAGATCATGGGAGATGCTAAGGATGCTGACTAGATAATGCTATTGCCTGGACCTTCGATCACTTGAGGAACTGATTGGGGCTGACTGATAAGAAGAGGAAGCCAAGGAAAGGAAACAACACAGAATGCACAGTCAGTGGTTCTACAATGGCCGAGTCTGTGGGAATGTGATTTCATTCTCATTTTTTCCCATTACTGCTTTGTTCCCTGCCTACCCTCCTCATTCTCCCACTCTCTGGGGCATCATATAAAGCAAGGAATTTTAACATATATTTTAAGGGAATGCTATCAAACAGATCAAAATTTGAACCTTAAAAGTTTCACAAATAATACATATGTAGGAATTTAAAAAAGAAATAAAGAAAGAACTTACTTGCCTTTGGAATAGGAGGCTGTGATTTCCAGCTAGGATCCATTTCATTTTTTGGTATTTTATCAACCGTTTCCTGGTAGTAGTTGAAAACAAAGTGTTACCTGGAATTCTGCCAAGTCATTCTTAGGCAATTGGTTACAATGACTGTAGGTCATAGTCTTTTGCTGTTGGCAGGTGTTCTGGGCTTGTCCTTACTCAAGAAGTCCCAGTTAATCCAGTTTGGTACAAGTCCTCTCTGTTTAGTTCTTGAATATGCTTTTTTATACTCCTGGACTTGAAATGTTAGCTAGTCTTGAGCTCACACACTCAAATCCCTGTAGTGCCAATTTATAAGGACTGTGGGAAAATTTTGAGTGCTCTTCACAAATCTGTATCTATTTGCAGAGAACTTTTCAGTAGGTTGGTGAGAATAAAGGGAAGGTAATGTGTAACAACTCATGGTCAACAGTTACCTGACCTGAATGCACTATAAATGTGTTTTTTTTTTTAATTGGGCTAGTATCACATAGAACTATAGACTGGCTTAAACAATAAACACTTATTTCTTAGAGCTCTAGATTGGGAGATTTACTATCAAGATGCCTACAGATTCAATTCCCAATGATGACCCCCTTCCTGCCTTGAGAGGATTATTCACCATCACTGTGCTGTCTCATACAGAAGATCTCTGGTTTCTCCTACTCTTCATATAGAGGGCACATATCCTGTCATGAAGAACCCAGTCTCATGAGTTCATTTAACCTAACTATTTATCAAAGATCTTATCTCCAAATACTATCACATATATTAAGGGTTCAATGTGCTATTTTTTTTCCAGTGGTAAATCTTGCTTACTCTATAACACTGCATGGATTTTGGTAGGAAACTCATTCAGGGTTGAATAAAATAATTAATTCAAAGAACTGTCCTTCCTACTCTAAGTAGTTATAATTCTAAAATGTCAAAGAGCTATAGAACTCTGCTCTGTCCTTGACTAAGTATTGGGAGGTGTCCCGATATTCAAGAAAAAGGGATAGCATTTTCTATAGAGCTTCCACATATGACTCATTCCAGAGACCACTCAGCCCATGAGACAACTGAACGAATCTGTCTCTCCTTATGTTAGTACCATAGGTTGAGGTGCATGAGGTGTACTTGTCTGGAATAAGACTTTCATATGCGGTTCCAAGTGACATTTGGTTCCAGGGCAAAGAGAATATGTGAAACCTTTGCCTCAGTCTTGCTGCCTCTATGACTGCCATTCATTACCTAACAACTTCTAGGAGGAAGATGAAAATAATTCTCTAGTTATGTATCTTTGCTTAAGTATTCCAGGGGCCATTGAGGCCATAAAATTATATTTTGGGCTACCATAAAAGCTGTTCAAATATATCTGAAGGTAAAAGAGAACTAAAGCTTCAGGATGCTTCTAATATGATTAATTTAGTTTATAAATCATGTTCTTTTAAAAATTAGTGTTACATACTTTGACTAGACATATATTGTTGGGGTAATAAAAATAATCTCTTCAACCAGTATTTATTACATGCCTATTGCATGCATAAGTTGTTGCTTGTAGACTATATAAATATCTAAAGTGTGCTATCATTTTTCAAAAATCTCTAAATGGTTTTACTACTGATAAAATCCACATACATGGGAAAATTTTATTGACTATGTCATGGCTTTCAGCAATTGCAATATTTTCTGTCAAACCTTTTCTTCACATCCTTAAACTTTTTTTTTTTTTACATGAAAGAGAAAACATTGCCATGTGTGAAAAAATTAGGGAACACTTAAAATCCTGCAGTATGGCACTGATCATGAAGTACTAAGTCCTTTTCTTCATGAACATAAAACACATCCAGCATCCTTCGGTGGGCAAAAGTATTTAAACACAAGATACAGGTGCTGTGAAGGCCTCCAAAGGACACCAGTAAAGTCCTGATTTTCCCAGGAGCATAGTGAAAAACACTGGCCCTTGGACCTGAAATCTGCCCAGTCTCTATTTTGTTAATTTCTAGCCAAGTGCTCTTTGTCAGATATTTCTCATGTGTTTGTGCATATATTTCTTTTTCTTTTTTCCTCCTCTAATTTCTGTCTTTGCAGCATTGGGGATTGGATTTAGGGATGAGCATATGCCAGGCTGTCTCTTTGTCACTCAGCTGTATCCCCAGGGCTCATCACTTCTCTAAATCTCAGTTCCTCACCCTGTGAAGTGAGTTGTTAAAACCATGTCTGTTCTGACAGTTTTGTTCTAGGTTTTACTCTGGTTCACCTGTGTCTTGAGACTCTTTGATTTTCACCTTTGCATCTGTCTAAAAGGCTGACTTTCAAAACAGGGTTTGTCCCCGGTGAGATGACATGTATAGCTGGGGCAGTGAGTGGTGGACACCAGAGGCCCTGAGAAACCCTGCTGTTCCGGGGCCATTGAAAGGGGAAGTGACCAGAAAGGAGCCCAAATTCTGAGAATCTACTCTATGGAGCCCGAAAACCCCAGGGGAAAGGAAGAAGGAAGGATCTCCGGAAGTTCACTTCAAGGTCATGACCAGGAAATCTGTGGGGACAAGTTTGTATCTTGGGGAGGGTTTTCAATTCCTCAAATCTCAAATATCTCTTTCTTTCTCCTCAATTCTTCTTCCATTAAAATCTTTCCCTGTCTGGGAGACATTTTTTTCTGTCACCTATGAACAAGTGATTTTAAATGGATAAACAAAGCTACATCTTTCAGAGCATCTGATTGAGAAGAGAGTTCTTTTAGGGGGACAGGGGGATTGAGACAGGGTTTCTCTGTGTAACAGACTCAGCTGTCCTCGAACTCATTTTGTAGACCAGGCTGGCCTCATACTTGGAGATCTGCCTGTCCCTGTCTCTACCTCCCAAGTTCTGGGATTAAAGGCGTGTGCCACCATATCAAGCTACAAGAGAATTCTTTTTTTTTAAAATACTTTATTTTTTTCTTCAAGTTACATCTCAGTAAAAAATCCCCCCCTATTCCCCCTTCCTATCCCGCCCTTCCACCCTCTTCCCCCCAGAAGTTTCCCCTTTCAGTCCAACAGATGGTTCCTTCTCTTATAACAGTAAGTATTATACAAAACAATAGATATAAATATGCGACATTTATGAGAGTTAAATGGCCCAGTATACCTTCCCAATGTCCAGTTTATACATATTTGGCCCCTGACTTTAACATTCTACTACTATCTAACCAACTCCATGATTTTAAAGTCTATATGTGACTCAACATTCATACTATCTTGCAACACACTTTTAAGAGTATCTTCTTAGATCTATAACACCCTCTTGATTCCTAAACAATTCAAAATTTAACTATGAGACTCTAGCTGTCTATTCTTCAACCACCTCAGAGACCTGAGAGGGATAAATATATTTGCTTATATAGGAAGTGCAGGGCCTGCAGCTTCCAAAACTAAGAAAGAACATACCAATGACTGCCTGGACAGTTCCCATTTTCTCTCCATACATTCCAGCATCAATCTTTAGCCTTTGGGTCCTGTTTCTCTGACAGACATTTGTTGTAGAGCAGGGATTATGAAGGACTTACCTACCCTGTCTTGGCAGAGTTAGGCTGTCGACTTCCCTGCTAACAAGTTTTGTCCTTTTTGGACAGCAGTCTGTCTGCAGTTGGTGCAAGGGGTTTTTTCATGCCAAGAGAAAGGCTTGCCACTAATTCAACCATCTTACAGTGGAGGTTCTTCGATGCTTATCTTCTACTTGGAGTAGAATAGGGGGTGCTGTCAGGTGCTGATATGTCTCGATATCAAAAAAAATCTTGATTTAAGATAACATCTTTGAATGCCATATTCTGCAGATCTCTTGGGGTTTTTGAAGATGCTCTATCCATCTCTTGTATTTAGATAAGCAAATGTTGCTTGTCTCTTAGCAACTTGATTACTGGGTAGTTTAGAGAATATCTGTGATAGACTGTCATAGTAGCTAACAAAGTGACATGTTTGTATGACTAGGAGTTTGTTTTAACTATCCTAGACCGTTTTAGACGGTTGGTATCAAGAGGTCAGAGCTTCACATTTTATTTTTAAGTATCTATAGGTATGATACCATTAGGAAGCGTTACCTTTAAATTTGTATTAATATACAAAGATCTATTCAATTGTGGTTAAATATACTCTTAATTATGTATCAATATACCAAGATCAATGCCTATGTAGCCCAATATAATCTTAATATTACGTCCATATGCAAGGGTCAATACCATTGTGGCCAACTATAATCTTAATTTTGTATCAATATACAAAGATCAATACCGATGTAATCCAATACAATCTTATTTTTGCACAATAAACAATGGTCAATACCACTTTAGCCAAATAAACTACTAATTTTGTATCAACATACAAAGGTATAAGGGAATATTCAATAATCTGCCCCTTCTTCTTGGACCTTCCTGTGCTATGTCTATATCTCATTTTTCTCAAGCCCATGCACTCCTACATAGGAGAGGAAGAAGGATACAGAAAAGGAAAAGTAGGAATTCCCTGGGGCTAACCTCCAAAACCCATTAAGACAGGACCATTTATCAGCTTGTAGTCTCTTCCCCTACATATCAGAGTTTTCAGTTATCCTTCAAATAACCTAAAAGAAGGGCGGAGAAACACCCTCCCCATCCACTGGGCATGGGACGTCGCTCTCTTAAAGTGACTTCCTGCTGATTTGGGTCATAGTAGACCTGTTTGGGGCCCGAACCCAAATGGGAAAAATGATTAAAAATGTTAGTACACTCCTTTTATGTTCAGTCCTTCTGTTCTCAGCTGTTTAGATGACCTAAGGGGGTTGTAGGCAGAAGCTGATCTTGCAGGCTTCACTGAGGTTCCTGCCGGGGCATTGTGTAGAGCTGAGCGGTCCCAGTGACACTGGATTGCTGTGGTGGTTGCAGGCCCCCGATGGAGACAGCTATTGAGGAAGTCTGCCAGGCAGAATCAGATGGGTCACTTGTCCTCCTTGGTGCCTGATTCTGCTCTCTGCTGAGGATTCCACTGTCCAGCCGTCCCCAGGCTCCCCTAATGGACGCTTCGATTCTCCTGGAACGATAAGAACAGAGCCATGCCCCAATCCCAACCCTAGGACAATTGCCCTCTTTTTTTTGGGGTGGGGTGGGGGGGCTAGGTAGTACTTCTCCTGAAGCTAATTTGGCCTTCTGACAACATACAAAGCGTTATCTTTCAATCCGGGTTAAAGAAGAAATCATTCTGTCACCTTGGAGCTAAACCAGCTCTAGTGTATATATTTTGAGATCCCAAAGGTCAATCTGCCTGCATCGAGAAGGCCTTTTGTAAGTAGCCTCCAAACCTAGGTCCCTCCAAATCCCATGTGTGTGTCTCTGAACTCTAATTATTGGGATGAGGGACCTGTGTTTCCCATCTGAAGGGATCAAAGATGTGTTCCAGCACTCCTGGATCGAAGTCTTTCTCTATTTAGAGTTTGCCCTGCATCAGGCTGACCCTGAGCTCCGGGATCTGCCCGTTTCTGTCTCCAGTGTGCTGGGAGCTGGGACCAAGGGTGTACTCTTCTTGAATGGTGGGACCAAGAGTATGCACCCTCACCACCCCGCTCCGTATGACTCCAGAATACATAAGACCACCAACTCTACGGTGCTCTCCCCCCCACCCCATCTCTGCTGAAGTCAAAGGCATGGGCCAATACCACAATTCCCTTGTATTTTACCTTAGCTCCATGTCTTCTCTACACCTGGAGGTCTGCAAAACCAGGCCGAATGGCTGTATCCTCTATTCCATTCACAGTGTTTAGCCCTGCCCCCTGCCTTTTTTTTTTTTTTTTAGTTAATAAATTTATTTGTTTGTTGCTTCAGGTTACATCCTTATCATATTGTCCACTTTTCCCGCTTCCCAGCCCACCCTCCCATGCTCTACCCCCTGACCCTTCCGTCTTGTTCCTCTGGGGTGGAGTGTCCCTGCCTAACATTCTCTCACCATGGATCAGGAGTCATATGAGAGCCAAGAGCCTCTTCATTCACCAGGGGCCAACGAGGCAGTACTGCCAGTGAATGGTGTCTCATTGCTACTGAGGGAATACTAAAAAAAAGACCAACAAACACACAAACCCACAAAAACAAAGAATACCAACAAAAAAAGAGAGGAAAAAGAGAAGGGAAAAGGAAAAAGAAAAAAGAAAAAAAGAAGGAAAAAGAAAAAGATAAAAAAAAATTATGTCCTTGTTCCTTTTGGTGTGTTGGTTGTAGTACAGATATCCTGTACGATATAGTTAAAATCCTACTATAAGTGAATAGATGCCATGTCCATCCTTCTGAGACTGGGTTAGCTCACTCAGGATGAGCTCCTCTAGATCCATCCATTTGGTTGCAAATTGCATGATTTCATTGTTTCTGATAGCTGAGTAATATTCCATTGTATAGATGTTCCACAATTTTTTAATCCATTCTTCAGTTGAGGGACATCAGGATTGTTTCCAATTTCTAGCTATTACAAATAAGGCTGCTATGAACATAGATGAGGAGACTTCCCTATGTCTCCGTGAGAGGTCCTTTGGGTGTATACCCAGAAGTGATATGGCTGGGTCCTGAGGCAAGGTTATTCCTAGATTTCTAAGATATCGCCAGACAGACCTCCATAGTGGTTGCACAAATCTGCACTCCCACCAGCAATGGAGTAGGGTTCCCCTTTCTCCACACCCTCGCCAGCATGCGCTATCATATGAGCTCTTTATCTTAACCATTCTAACAGGTGTTAGGTGGAATCTCAGGGTCGTCTTGAGTTGCATTTCTCTGATGATTAAGGATGTTGAACATTTCTTCAGGTGTCTCTCAGCCCTTAGGGATTCCTCCTTTGTGAATTCTCTATTTAGCTCCATCTCCCATTTTTTAATTGGATTATTTGGTTTCTTGGCATTTAGTTTCTTGAGTTCTTTGTAGATTTTAGATAATAGCCCTCTATCAGATGTGGGGTTGGTGAAGATTTTCTCCCAGTCTGTTGGTTGCCGTTTTGTTCGAATAATAGTGTCCTTTGCCTTACAGAAGCTTTTCAGTTTCATGAGGTCCCATTTATTGATTGTTGATCTCAGGTCCTGAGCTGTTGGTGTTCTGTTCAGGAAGTTGTCACCTGTGCCAATGAGTTCTAGGGTTTCTCCTACTTTTTCTTCTAGTATCTTTAGTGTGGCTGGCCTTATGTTAAGGTCTTTGATCCACTTGGAATTAAGTTTTGTACAAGGTGATAGGTATGGGTCTAATTTCATTCTTTTGCAAGTGGACATCCAGTTGGACCAGCACCATTTGTTGAAGATGCTGTCCTTCTTCCATTGTGCGTTTTTGGCTTCTTTGTCAAAGATTAGTTGGCCATAGGTGTGTGGATCCATGTTTGGGTCTTCAATTCGATTCCATTGATCCACTGGTCTGTTTCTATACCAGTACCATGCTGTTTTTATTACTGTTGCTCTGTAGTACAGCTTGAAATCTGGGACGGTGATACCTCCAGATGTTTCTTCATTGTACAGGATTGATTTAGCTATTCTGGGCTTTTTGTTGTTTCATATGAAGTTGAGAATAGCTTTTTCCAGGTCTATAAAGAATTGTGTTGGCATTTTGATAGGCATTGCATTAAATCTATATATTGCTTTTGGTAGGATAGCCATTTTTATTATGTTGATCTTACCTATCCATGAGCATGGGAGATCTTTCCATCTTCTAAAGGCCTCTTCCATTTCTTTCTTCAGGGGCTTGAAGTTCTTGTTATATAGGTCCTTTACATGCTTGGTTAGAGTTACCCCCAGGTATTTTATGTTGTTTGTGGCTATTGTGAAGGGGGTTGTTTCCCTTATTTCTTTCTCGGTATATTTGTTTGTTGTATAAAGAAGGGCTTCTGATTTTTTTGAGTTAATTTTGTATCCAGCCACCTTGCTGAAGTTGTTTATCAGCTGTAAGAGTTCTTTGGCGGAGTTTTTGTGGTCGCTTATGTATACTAACATATCATCTGCGAATAGGGATAATTTGACTTCTTCATTTCCAATTTTTATCCCTTTGATCTCCGTTAGTTGTCTTATTGCTCTAGCAAGGACTTCAAGTACTATATTGAAGAGATATGGTGAAAGTGGACATCCTTGTCTTGTCCCTGAGTTTAGAGGAAATGCTTCAAGCTTCTCTCCATTTAATTTGATGTTGGCTACTGGCTTGCTGTATATTGCCTTTATTATTTCTAGGTATGGTCCTTGTATGCCCATTCTCTCCAGAACTTTTAGCATGAAGGGGTGTTGGATTTTGTCAAATGCTTTTTCTGCATCTAGCGAGATTATCATGTGGTTTTTTTCTTTCAACTTGTTTATGTGGTGAATTACATTGATAGACTTTCGTATATTGAACCATCCCTGCATTCCAGGGATGAAGCCTACTTGATCATGGTGTATAATATGTTTGATGTGTTCTTGAATTCGGTTTGCTAGTATTTTATTAAGTATTTTTGCATCTATGTTCATGAGGGAGATTGGTCTGTAGTTCTCTTTCTTTGTTGTATCTTTGTGCGGTTTAGGAATCAGAATGACAGTGGCCTCATAGAATGAGTTTGGCAGTGATCTTTCTGTTTCTATGTGGTGGAAGAGTTTGAAAAGTAATGGTGTTAGTTCCTCTTTGAAGGTCCGGTAGAATTCCGTGCTAAAGCCATCTGGCCCTGGTCTTTTTTTGGTTGGGAGATTATTAATGACTGTTTCTATTTCCTTAGGTGTTATTGGGCTGTTTAAGCTTTTAATCTGATTTTGATTTAGTTTTGGTAGGTGGAATTTATCGAGGAAATTGTCCATTTCGCTTAGGTTTTCAAATTTAGTGGAATATAGATTTTTAAAGTAATGTCCGAATATTTTCTGGATCTCCTCAATGTCTGTTGTTATTTCTCCCTTTTCATTTCTGATTTTGTTGATTTGTGTTCTTTCCCTTTGCCTTTTAGTTAATTTGGCTAGGGGTCTGTCTATTTTGTTGATTTTCTCAAAGAACCAACTCTTGGTTTCATTGATTCTTTGTATAGTTCTTTTTGATTCTAAGTTGTTGATTTCAGCCCTAAGTTTGATGATTTCCTGTCTTCTGCTCTTCTTGGGAGTGTTTGTTTCTTTTTTTTCCAATTCACCCAGCTTAGCTGTTAGTTCACTAATATGAGCTGTCACAATTTTTTTTTTGAAAGCACTTAGTGCTATGAACTTTCCTCGTAGAACAGCTTTCAATGTATCCCATAGGTTTGGGTATGTTGTGTCTTCATTGTCGTTGGATTTTAAGAAGTCTTTGATTTCCTTCTTTATTTCTTCCCTGACCCAGTGGTCATCCAGTAAGGAGCTGTTCAATTTCCATGTGTGTGTAGGCTTTCTGTTGATTCTTTTGCTGTTGAAGACCAGCTTTATTCCGTGGTGGTCTGATAAGATACAAGGTGTTATTTCAATTTTCTTGTATCTATTGAGACTATCCTTGTGACCAATTATGTGGTCGATTTTGGAGAAGGTTCCTTGTGGTGCTGAGAAAAAGGTGGATTCCTTTGTGTTTGGGTGAAATGTTCTGTAGATATCTGTTAGGTCCATTTGTTTCATGATCTCTGTTAGAGTCAATATTTCTCTGTTTGTCTTCTGTCTTGATGATCTGTCCTTTGTTGTGAGTGGGGTGTTGAAGTCTCCCACTACTAATGTGTTGTGATCGACATGAGCTTTAAGTTTTAGAAGTGTTTCTTTTATGAAAGTAGGTGCCTTTGTATTTGGGGCATAGATGTTCAGTATTGAAATTTCCTCTTGATGAATATTCCCTTTAATGAGTATATAGTGCCCTTCTTTGTCTTTCTTCATTAAGTTCAGTTGGAAGTCTGTTTTGTTTGATATTAGGATGGCTACTCCAGCTTGCTTCCTGGGTCCATTTGCTTGGAAAACCTTTTCCCAGCCCTTTATTCTGAGGCAGTGTCTATCTTTCGTAGTTAGATGTGTCTCTTGTATACAGCATAAGGAAGGGTCTTGCTTGCGGATCCACTCTGTAAACCTATGTCTTTTTATTGGGGAGTTGAGTCCATTGATGTTGATGGATATTAGTGACCTGGGGTTGTTATTTCCCATTAGTTTGGTATAGGTGGTGGTCCTGTGCCTCTTTTGGTTTAGTTGCTGAGGGGTTTTCTATTCCCTTTGTTTTCTTGGGTGGAGTTTTCTTCTCTGGGTTGGGATTTTCCTTCTAGGATTTTCTGTAGGGCTGGGTTTGTGGGTAGATATTGTTTAAATTTGATTTTGTCATGGAATATCTTGTTTTCTCCGTCTATGTTGATAGAGAGTTTTGCTGGGTAAAGTAGTCTGGCTGGGCACCTATGATCTCTCAGGACTTGTAGTATATCTGACCAGGCCCTTCTAGCTTTTAACGTTTCTGGGGAGAAGTCAGGTGTAATTTTGATGGGTCTGCCATTGTATGTGACTTGACCTTTTTCTCTTACAGCTTTTAATATTCTTTCTTTGTTCTGTACATTTGGAGTTTAAATTATTATGTGGCGAGAGGAGTTTCTTTTCTGGTCTAATCTGTTTGGTGTTCTGTAAGCCTCTTGGATTTTTATTGGCATCTGTTTTTTTCAGGTTTGGGAAGTTTTCCTCTATGATTTTGTTGAAGATATTTCCTGGACCTTGAAGTCGGGAGTCCTCTCTTTCCTCTATACCTATAATTCTTAGGTTCCGTCTTTTCATTGAGTCCTTGATTTCTTGGATGTTTTGGGTGAGAGATTTTTTAGCCTTCTCATTTTCTTTGGATGTTGTACTGATTTCTTCCATTGAATCTTCCATGCCTGAGATCCTGTCTTCCATCTCTTGCATCCTATTGTTGATACTCACATCCATAGTTCCTGTTCTCTTCCCTTGGTTCTCCACTTCCTCTTTTAACTCTGACTGTGTTTTCTTTATTGTTTCTATTTCTATTTTCATGTCTTGTATGGTTTTGTTCGTTTTGTACATTTCCTTCTCCAGCTTGCTTGTTTTTGTATGAAAATCTTTCACGGCTTTTTCCTTTTCCTGTTCAAGCTCTGTCACCTTGGCTTGGAACTCTTTAATGGTGTTGTTCCTTGTTTTGATTTGTAGAATTGTGGCTTCTTTGAATTCCTTCATAGATTTAAGTTCTTCTTGCAGGGACTCTATCACTTTCCATACTGCAGAATTGTCAATGTTTTCATGTGTTTCTGTTGGTGTGTGGTCATCCGAATTGGATGAGCTAGAATGATTCTGCTTTGTTGGAGTCATAATTCCTTGATTTCTATTTTTTTTTTGACCTTTCGCCATTGGATGCATTTAGCTGTCTGTTTTCTGTGCTTGGAACCACAGTGGATGATTTGGTGCAGGGGACGAGTTACTTGGCTATCTGTCGTTGTTTACAGGGGGATTTCAAGGTCACTGTGGTTTTAATCGCCTGACGCACTGTGAGCTGGTGCAGCCTATTCCCAGGTTGTGAGTAATGGACCAGGATTGTTTCACTGGTCCCAATTCAGACTTCCCTATGTTGCACTCTGAGTTATCAGCCTGTAATGGTTCTGATGGTATGGGCCTGTTTGCCCAGGCACAGATTCTGTGGGCTTTATTTGTCGTCACAGAGGCTGACAGGGTCTGGCTCCACACCTAATATGTCTGGATTTTCCAGGATACTGCTATGGTCCCGATTTCTGGTTTCTCTCTAGACTTCTCACCACAGGGCTGGACTCTGTGCCTGATTCCCTTCCTGTCTGCGCCGCCACGGGTCCCATGGGTACCCCAAGCCCCGGATCCTCCGGCTGCCTGAGTGGACCTCTTGTCCCAGCAGCTCAGCCGTGGGTGTACAGATCCCTGGTCCCGCCCACGCCTGTCTCTCTCCCAGATGACCTGCCGTGGGTTCGCGGGGATTTGGCCCTGCCAGCCGTGCTCCCTCCCCAGCTGTGCTACAGTGAGTGGGCAGGATTTGGCCCCTCCCGCCCACCTTTGTGTTCCCAGCTTCCCGCGCTCTCTCAGAACCTCCCGCCCTCCGCTTCACGAGTGGCTGCGGACCACCCGCTGAGCCCCCTGTTTGTTCCTTGCTAAGCCTTCCACTATCTAGCAAAGTTTTTTAAGTGGGTATAAGTTCAATCTGATGTGTGGGGAGCCCAATAGGCCAGCGATCTATGGCCAAGTGGACCCTGATTCTGCCTGCTGTAAGTTGGGATCGATCTTACCAGGCGCCTCTCCAAATGGGAGTTCCCGAATCCTGGGTTTAGTGGCTTCCGTGTCTGCGAGAGATGGGGAGAGCCTTGCCCTGGGACTTTTAACAGTCCCTTGGGAGCTGTGAGTGTTCCCAGGGGTGGGGGGGGGGTCTAGCCCCTCCGATTTTTGCACAGTGCCCAATAACTCTGTGTTTTTTATGGCTCTTTTTTCCCCGTTTTCAAAATGCATCAGTGTAGCTCGCCGCCATCTTGGCTCGCCGAGAATACTTAATAACAATAATCTTGCTATGTGCTGATCGCTACTCTTAGATTCTTTATATGCTTTCTTTTATTTTAATAAAGCTCTTTGCTACTCTACATTGTGTTTGCTGTTTTCACCCTCCATGACAGATAAAATGAGATGAGCAAAGGCTAAGTAGATCCCTTGTACTCACAGTGCTGGTAAGTGGCAAATGTTTAAGTCAACATCACTATGGTTCTATTTATTCTCTCCTCTCTCTTCTGACCCAGGAAACCACCAGGATTTCTTTATCTGTGTTTTCACCTTGGGCTCAAACAATTTTAAGTCTTACCTCCTCTCCGATCTTGAAATGCTTGGTTGGGAGGCAATAAACTCAAATGGTCAAAAGCACAAATTCTGAAAGCACACTTCCATAGTGAACATCTTGACATTTGCATGTATTAGCTGCTTAAATTTGGATGAATTACTTGTCACTTCAGCAAGATGAAATTTATATCACACAATGAACTCAGAATGTGACTTGATGCTGAAATTCAGACAAAACAGGAAATTCGTAACTGGTCTTAAATAAATAATAAGCATTTATTTAAAAATTAAGTATTATTGGCTTTCTTATAAGGAAGACAGCCACCGAGCTCTCTTGGTAACACCTGTGGCCAAATGGCAATGGTTGTCATGTGTACCCAGTTGCTGTGTCAACCATAATGGTTTATAGAAGATGTTGGTGATGATGGTGCATTATTTTGGAGATTTATGCTCTGTTTCATCCCCCCGAAGACACATGCTCCATGTAGTACCGCAAAGGTTCATGTTGGTGATAGAACTGGACTTGGTGTCACTGGATTTCCTAAGACTCACTGAGCCAGAGGAGGGAAGCAGAGACTCCTGAAAGCACAGATAACCATAATCCATCTGCATTTCTGGACAAAGGAGCTGTCTGGGTTCCAACAATTTCCCCTTTGATCAGAAAACAGCAAACAGCATTGTACAATCCAATGCCCCAAGCAGCAGAAGCAGCAGCAGCAACAGTAGCAGCAATTCCATTTAGTGCTGAGATGTGCAGTAGGACTATTTCATGTGGTGAAATTAATTTCTCTCCTGGGTTTTCATGAAGACAAAAAGAAATCTTTAAATAACCACAGTATTATCGCTCTTTTCTTTCATAGAAATAACAGGAACACCACACAGTAAACAAACAAGCTTTCACATTCACTTTCGTTGATACTTATGACAACTCTGTAAAGGAAATAAGACATCCACCAAACACTTTGTTTTCTCCCCACCTCCAATGCATGAAATGTTCACTTTTGCTTCTTTTATTTTTGTTTCTTAGAGTGGAATGTTGATACCATCAATGATATTTTTGCTACATTCTTTGAGTTTTCTATATTTGCCTCTTGACTTCTGACCAGTCTACTCCCACAGTACTCATCTTTGCTTTAAGCCTCCTGGTCCAAACCAATGGTCACTCAGTGCTGTCAAAATACTTGTCAACTTCAAAATTAAGGGAGTTCCCTGATATGAATTTTGTGGCCTTTACTTAAAGATATTTTCATGAGACACACAAGTAATGTTAGTGTAATAGTACCTGTGACTGTGTCTGTCTTCTTAACCACCAGGGAAGTCCTGTAAATGTGAGAACCCTGGTTGACTCAGTTGTTGTGGATCAACAACTGTTCTGATCCTAGATAAGGCCTTCCAATTAGTAATGTTACATTGCCAAAAGAATGGAAAAGTCACTCCAATAAAACACTGAGACAGTTTGCTGAATTTTAAGATCAGTCGTTCTTTCCTTATAATGTCACCAACATGTCTTCAATGCCAACTGTTTAGTGAACAGTTTTTAATTGTTTCTTCCTAAAGTCCTGTTGCTTGTTTAAGGATTTTAGGTTGACACCCATGGAAAACCACTTGCAGGGTAAGTGCAGAATTCAAACTGTTCTAGACCTTTAGAGAAATACTTAAAGAAAATAGGAAGTTGAGTATAGATTGGGGCAATTGCATTCCTGGACCTCCTCAAATTAAGCAAGTCATGGTTCACTCTCAAAGTTCTGGAAGGTCATTCTTGGAGAGTGCAGCCAGTGACAGAGAACAATTTTGATTTGTAAGGAGTATTAAGTATGGGGTTTTTTTTTTTGTTTTAGTGAGAGAACATTGTCTGTTTTCAGATTGTGTATAGAATGTTTCAGGAGAAGTGAGTTTCAACAAAACAAAATGAAGTACCACTTGATGGACAGAAAAAAGTATAAGGAGGCATCAATGCCAATGGGTACAGAAATGCATCACCAACCTTTCCTACAGCTCTCATTTCCCTGTATTTGATGTCAAATTCACCTATTTTTTATAATAATAATTGGATGTTTCAGATCTTTGTGAGTTTGAGGCTAGCCTGGTCTACAAAGTGAGTCCAGGACAGCCAGGCCACACAGAGAAACCCTGTCTCGAAAAACCAAAAAATAAAAATAAAAAAATAAATAAAAATAAAAAATAAATAATTGGATGTTTCACAAATAGCTTATGTGATGCTTGTCCACTACTAAAAGCAAAAAAGCAACAAAATCAAAAGTACACATAGAAAATATTGTTTGTATTTTCAAAAAAGATGAAATATATATGTACTTATATAGACACATGTGACCAGGTTTTCAAAAAGTGAGAACAGACCAAACTAACAAATAAAAAACCCCATAAGCCCACAGATGGAAAAAACTTAATGTGGCAGACATGGAATAACCTAAACAAGCCACACCAAGACACATCCTATTGTTAAAACCAATGCTGAGGAAAAAAATGTTTCAATTAAATACAAACCCATACATTATTTATAGAGAGACAGTTGTTCCAATGACAACAGGCTTCTGGTCAGAGGCTGTACAAACCAGAGATGAGGAACTGACACTGTCAAGTGATGAGAGAAAGTCGATCTGACTAAAATCCTCTACCCAACAAAAATGCTTCTCAAGTATGAAACCAGACGAAACACTTTTGATGAGGGAAACTCAGGAGAATTCACTGTCAGCAGATCTGCCCTAGAAAAGAAGCACAATGAAAGTCTTCATGCAGAAAGTAAAATATATATATATATGTATATATATGTATATATAAATATATATATTTACCAAATACACACACACACACACACACACACACACACACACACACACACACACACATATATATATATACCAAGTACACATTTGGATCTTTGTGAAGGACTATTGAAACTGGAAAATGCGCAGGCAAATTAATAAAAAAAATTCTCTCATTTTCAATCAGTTTAAAAGCAACTGACTGGTTAAAATTTTAAAAATGTTATTCTTGTGCTGATAATACATGTAGAAATACATCATATGACAACAACAGCACAACGTCCAAGGTGTGGGAGACATGGAACAGATTGCTATAAAGTTCTCAA
>CAJQZJ010004752.1:868503-880759 GCA_907164525.1 Lophiomys imhausi
TGTGGGAGACATGGAACAGATTGCTATAAAGTTCTCAAGCTATTTGTAAGGCAGTATAATATATTATCTAAACTAGAATGTGATTGAGTTAGAGATTTGTGTTAAGGCAACCATTATGAAGAAAAATAGTTGAAACTCCATGAAGTTCCTTTTCAAAGCCAAGCATGTTTGCTGCAATTTAAACAGTAATAAAAATCCAATAGTGATGCCATTTATATTAAAAATATATATCACTATGTAGTCATGTGTGTGTGTGTGAGAGAGAGAGAGGATGATGGTGATAAACTTTTAAAATAAGTGTGCAAGCCCTAAGAAATTAATAATAAATAAGTAAGTAAATAAATAAATAGTCCATTAATCGAGCAGAAAGTCTCTGTTTGAATCATTTCTGAGAAGCCGAATTTTATGATATTTCAAACTTTAGACCACTGGATAATCTTCATTAACCATAAAGGAAGATGTTCCCTTTAAGTGGAAAGACCTAGTAGTAGGAATTAGCATAAATAGCCAAACTTGGGGTCCTCTGTGAAGGGACAAAGTGGCCTTCTGTGCCACTGGGTGAGAAACCATGAGTGTGTATGAAATTTGTAGTATCCTTACCTCCATCTTAAAATGTATCCAATCATGAAGAAATAATAGAACAAATTTCAAATGTAGTATTCTCCAAGTACTGTCCTGAATGTAGGATCTCTCTATTTCTCTCCCTTCCCTTCCCTTTGCCTCCCCTCCTCCTCCTTCCCCTCCCATGCACACCCCCACCCTGTTTCCTCCAGGCCTTGTGTATACCACTCTGCTGCACCATCAATCCAAGCTTCCTTGTGTTACTAAGAGCCCGAAATGCCATGGGCACTTTGACCGGGAAACAGAGACTCACCAGTTGTAAACAGTTGTCCATGGTCACAGCTCACAAGAGGCAGAAAGAGAAGGCTAATTTGGGCTGTTCATTTCCAAAGCTATTAATTTGTGATTTGTCACAAACCCTGAAGTCAGCTGGTTGGAGGGGGGGTGGAGGTGGGGGAGGGGGATATAGGAGGACTTGCAGAAGACAAGTAGTAAATATGATCGTGCTTCATTGTATACATATATGAACTTCTCAAAAGTAAAGGATTTTTTTTTAAGCTAGACAAAAACATTGGTTTTCCGGAAAATGCCATTTCACAATGTCATTAATTTTTCCAGTTGCCCACCAAACAACAGGTGTCACCAATTTCGAGGAGCCTGCTTACCTCAGTTCGAAAAAGTGACAGGTGACTTATTTTATGCAAAAAAGGAGAAAGCAGGTAAACAGAGATACTCTAGACCTGAAAGCAGATCTTGAATATGAGATCTGCTCCTCCTCTCCAGACTCCGCCCGTAGGCCCCTAGTTTTGAGGGAACAGGAAATCAGGAAGTGGATGTGAAGCATCCCGCAAGAAGCAGAGCATTTAACAGGAACAAAATGTGTCTGTAACCCCGTCTCCATATTTAGCTCTGCCGCCATCCGTCATTTGCTTAGGAAAGCACGAAAAGTGCCAGGTCTGTGTTGAAAGGAGGGAAATGTGTGAGTGGCATCCTCGCCAACCAGGGTTGGAAGGCGGAAGCAGGGAGAGGCTCTATGTTATACCTGAACTCGGCTGCACTGCTGCCAACTTCAAAACTGGAGAATCAGAGCTAAAATTTTAACATAAGCTGAAGCCTTTTGAAGTGTGAGTGAATGAAATGAGATGTGTGAACATGCACAGACCCGGTCCTTCTGTTCATCCCAGGAAGCACCCTGACTGCAGATCCTGAGATATCCACAAAGGGAAGGGGCCTTCTGAATGAGGGCATGCCATGGAGTTCCCTCTGTGAACAGTCTAGGGGTACTGGGGAGACGTCAGTCTCCTCTCTGACCAGTTTTAGCTATTTCATGGGGTCTGTGATGGAGCAGCCTGGGCTGTCATGGACACACACAAACATTCCCTGGCATGTTCACAGTGTGGTTATATTTGTGAAACACACTTGGCTTGTCGGCATCCCTTGAAGCTTCCCTGCATTTCTGGGCATTGCCGCAGGAGCTCGGAAAGCTAGCTGAAACTAGCTCTCTACAAGCTTTGCCTGTGGGGGCTTCATTTGGATGAAACCTCCCCTTGGGAATTCAGTTTCTCGGGATCCAAATTGGAAGCCAAGTTGTTAGATGCAGAATCATCCCTGTTCTCCAAGATCTGGGCCTTCTGGGTGATTTCAACAAGAAGTAAAAACACAGAGCACAAACGCAGCATATGGAGAACAAAAACTCCGTGTGTTTAGTAAATGGGAACATTGAATTCTTTTACGTTCAACAACTGATCTGAGTGTTCATAGCTGAGTTTCTTCCTGAAATTCAGTTCCTCAATTCTTTCATGAAGGAATGATATAAAGATTCTTTTATTTATTTCTCAAGGCATTGAGCATAGCACTTTTTAAAATTCATGTAGGTTTCTCTGTGACCCTTTTCAAGTAATCCTCCCTGTGCTACAGTTATTCATCTATTTTAAGTTCTTCTGGCAGTAATGTCACAGCCATTCACTTCAGCCATCAAAGGAAGCCATGCCACCTATGAGATGGAGAAACAAACACCTGCTGTTTATCCCACGCAGTCTAGAGCTGAAGTGAGGTCCAGATGTCATAATTCTGGGCTCCTGGAATTACTTTTCAAAATTGTTATAGCATTTATATATGTATTTAGTGTTTTATGTGATGAGTGTACATGTGCCATGGAACCCAGGTGGAGGTCAGAGGAAAAGTTGTGTGTGAGTGTGAGTGTGTGTGTGTGTGTGTGTGTGTGACATGGTACACATGTATGTACATGTGCAGGTCAGTGGACAGTTTGTAGGAGTCAGTTGTCTCCTTCCATGTGTGGGTTCCAGGGATCAAACTCAAGTACTCAGGCTTGATAGCAAGTACCTTAATCTGCTGGTACATCGTGTTGGCTCAGAAATTATTATCTTGCCTACATACACAACATGCACTCAGAGAGAGAGAGAGAGAGAGAGAGAGCCCATTGAGTATACCTTCAGCAACTCCTACTAACTAAATGGAATAGGGTTACAGTTAGGATATAAAGTGTCTCTCTCAGACTCATGGGTTTGTACATTGGTCCCCGATGGTGGTGCTGTTTAGGAGGTTATGGAACCTGTAGGTGGTGACTCCTCATCAATTGAAGTGAGTGGCTCAGGGATGGGAGTTAGATTTCTTTTGTGAATTAGCGCTTTTGGAATGCAGATTGGCCTGGCACAGGAAAGCTCATGGTCCTGGACAACAGGTATAATTAGTAAAGCCTAGGAAACTGAAAAAAGGGCTTGTGGACACTGCCTCTCCTCAAAATATGTTGGGCGGAGCCGAAATGGGCAGAGCCAAGTTGAAGCCATGGCTCTGATAGATTTTGCTGAGGGGCGTGGCTACAAAGCCTCAGAAACCTTGCGAAAGCATTCTGCTGAGGTGGCTACAGGAGCATCAGGAAAGGGCAAGTCATCTCAAAAGACAGCGAATCACGCCCTATTTAAGGGGCATGGGGCAGAGCCTAGAAGCCTCCTCAAAAGAGAGCCATGCGAGAGAGGACAAGGTTCGAAGTGGCCTGTGCCATTGACAGACTCCAATGCCACGCTGACAGGAAAAGCCTCAGAGAGCAACTTCGGCAGAAGTGAAGCCTCCTTGGGAGGCTGGACGGCCCAAGGCACCAGGTGCATACATGTTCCGAAGCCACGGTGAACTGACAGTGAGGAGAGCAGAGGCATTGGCCTGAGGCACGCTCTGTCTGAGGATACTGTGAAAGTGTCAGTGACATTTGCGTGAGGAAAGCTGAGGATGTCTGGCACCACAGCAGCAGGAGCAGAGCAAGTGAGGTGGGCCAGCACGCAATGACAGTACTGGCCCAAGGTGCGAAGTGTGTGCGTGTGTGTGCTCCCGGAAGCCGCAGAGAACAGAAGGCAGGAGTACAATGTCTGCACCATAAGTATGAGGCAAGGCTCGAACAGAGAAGGCCCTGGTGGGGTCGTGACAGTCTCTTCTAACTGAGGAAGCCAGCCCCAAGTTGAGTGGCTGAAGCAGACTGATCACAGGACCCTACAAGCAGCAGAGGTGCCCTGAAAGGAGAAGGCCTCAAGAAGGCTACCAGAGCAATGCCAGAGCCAGACTTCTGATTTCTGTTTGAGGTGTGCCTGCAGATAGAAGGTTGACCAATTGCCCAAAAAGACCCACAGCCTGATATCCTTTCAAAAGGATGAGGATAGGGTTGCTTAGGTGTTATAAGGTTATAGGTGTTTATTAGGTATTATTAAATATGGTTTAATAAAATTTTCAGCTTCAGATGGGGCTTAAGGTTTATAGTCCATTTTTCTTTCTGTTCTGACTCTGTATCCTGGTCCACCCAGATAAGAGCATGCTCTCAAGGCTACACACATTAACAACTCTTGCCTTCCCTTCAGTGGCTGATTGAGTCAAAATGAATTCTCTCTTATTTGTTTTTTGTTAGGTATTTGGTCACACCAAATAAAACATTTCTTCCCCAAGTTGCTTTTGGTAGGTAAGTATTTTATCATAGCAATGAAACTAATACAGCACTATAGCAAACATATAGCAAAAGCATAGAATGTGTGTGTGTTTGTGTGCATGTGTGTGTTTGCATGTGCATACACATGAGGAGGCCAGAAGTCAACCATAAGTGTCATTCCTTACTTGCCATCTGCCATGGTTTTGCTGTTTGTTTGCTTGTTTTTTGTTTTTGGTTTTTTTTTTTTGAGATATTATTCTTTCATTGCTTTGGAGCTCACTGAACAGGTTTGACTGTCTGTGTGGCCAATGATCTTCAGGTATCCTCCTGTCTCTACCCCTACCATTGGGACTACAAGCAGGGAGTACCACATGGGCTTTTTACATGAATGCTAGAGATCAGACTCAGGTCATGACATGTATGTGGCAAGTACTTCACAGAGTTGGCCATCTTCTTAGCCCTAGCATATTCTTGACTAGTTGCTGCTCACATTCTCCTCACAAGCATGGTTCCATCTCTTTGAACACTTAACAGAGATCAAATATGCAAGAAACTCTAAATTCTGTTAGTGTATGAGATGTGTCTCCATCTTGATACCTCCAGTGGGACATTGTTTAAAGGGTTGTTCAGGATTCATGTTGCCTCATTGTGCCTTGAAAATCATAGTCTGTGAGCTAGCAAATGAATCTAGAAAGGATTTTCTGTAGTCCACTATTGCAACCTTCTTCTTAGCGTTTGGCTTTCCTGAGATTACTTGGGCTATGCTGTTGGATAGAACAATAGTACTTCCACAGTCTTGTGTACTATTTAAGTCTAGGTTGCCATCATGGAGCATCCTAAGTGTTACCATTGCAACCAAAACTCAAGTTTTATTTTCTGCCTCCTACTCTATGCTGTGATGTGAGTAGAAAACTGTGTACTTGGGGGACAGAAGCAACCTCAGTTCCAGTTCCTTCTCTAGCAAAATAGGACAATCCTTATGTCTTCATGGTTTATTAGGGTTTTATTTAACTGAGCTGTCTCTCGATCCCTTCCCCTTCCTCTTTATTGATTTTAGCATAAGAGGAATTTTTAAAGTATGTATATTACAATAATCCTGATGTCAAACTGGTGATCATGAAGCTCAACTGCTTTGGGATTTTGGGGGCATGGCAGCTCCAGGGTTTTCTTATTTTCTTCTTTCCAGCTCATTAAAGGCATCCTACATAATGCTGAATACAAGAAGATCTGAAATATACAGTTCCATTATAAAGTACTTTCTGCTCTATCATTCCCTAAGTAGTAATGCACAGATATGTGAACATGCACTTGCACATGCATATGTACCCCACTGATGCAGCCCCTTACAGAGCAGCCATTTAGTGAGTTGTTGTCAAGGACTTAACCTGCACCTGAGTGATGTAGTTTGGCCTGATACCTGGGATATTCCACGCAGCTGGTATTTGCTATGCTTTCCTGAGACTGACGCCACGCCTACTTGTTGTTTTTAGTCTATATAAGCAGTTGAACCTCCAGTAAAGTTTGACACCTTGATAAGATCTGACTTGACTTGGTGTCCCTCTCTGTGTTCTTTGTCTCTCCAATTCCCAGCCCCCTGTACAGGCAGTAGTCAATGATCACAGGTGACAACAGATCGTGCCAAAAACCCGGGACCTGGTAATGGGCGTCATGCTGAGGAACACTGTGATTTGGGGCCCCGAAATGGCAAAATGGAAGTGTTTCTCTGGTTGCCTGCTGGAGAGACTGGTGAGTGCTGGGAAAGGGCATGCTGGGACAGAGTAATAGTAGAGGAGCCCTTTTGAAGTCTTTGAAGGGCTTGATTCAACCATAGGAAGTGGGCTTTAAAAAGAAAACCTTGGAAGAATTTTTAGATGTTATAGAAACTCACTGCCCTTGGCTTCCCAAAAAATGAGACATTGAGTAGGAGGCATTGGAAAAGAGTAGGAGAAGTTTTAAAAGAAAAACAGGTAGAGGAAATTATGCTCTCTTTGTGGGCTGTTATTATTGCTGCTATCAGAGTCTCACAAAGAAGATGCTCAGGAAAGACCGAGTGAGGTCTATGAATGTCTAGAATCTGTGAAGGAGGAACAAAAGTCAGAGGGACAATCAGATTCATCCAGCCTTTCTACACTACTTGAGGCATCTGGCTCTCATATTCCTTATAGAAGCCTTTGAGCAGAGCTGGCAGGGATTATGTCTGTATCTGAAGATGAGGAACTGAGCCCTGATGGGGAGATTGATTTAGAAGAGGAGGATGCCAGATATCATAACCCTGATTGGCCTCTTCGAGGTGCTGGCACCAAGCCCCCTCTGTATTCAGGTGGAGTATTCAAAAAAGACATAGCGAAGCCTATTTTGTCTTCGTTAGAAAGGGCCGTTCATCGGGCCCCAAAAAGGGGAGAAGATGTTTCTGGTTATGACTTTCCTGTAGTAGAAATATTGGATCAACAAGGGAGCAGGTGTAGATAGTACAATCAAATTGAGTTTAAGATTCTTAAAGAGCTTAAGCTTGCAGTTTATCAGTATGGGCCCACTGCTCCTTTTACCACGGCACTGTTTGAGTGTCTCACAGAGTCGTATTTGACCCCCTCAGATTGGAAAGCCATAACTAAGGCATCCTTGTCTGGGGGAGATTATCTACTATGGTTAACTGAATTCAGAGAGAATTGAAAGAGAACTTCCCTGCTTAATGAGCAAGCAGGCAATGGAGCATGGAATTTGGATATGTTGGCAGGTGAGGGTCAATTTGAGGGAAATAAAAATCAGACTAATTACCAGCCTGCTGTTTATGCTCAAATAGCAGCTGCAGCTAGGCAGGCATGGCTGGGGCTGCCTGGGAAGGGGGGGTTTGAGTACCAGCCTATCTAGTATTAAACAAGACATAGATGAACCTTTCCAGGAATTTGTGGACCGGCTTTTGAAGGCAGAGGATCTTTGGAGACCCTGAGGGTGGATTTCCTTTTGTCAAACAGCTTGCTTATGAAAATGCCAATTCTGCCTTCAGGGCTGCTATTCGCCCTTATAAAGCTAAAGCTGACCTGACTACTCTCATTAGTTTATGCACTGATATTGGCCCATCCTACAAGCAAGGACTGGCAGTGGCTGCAGCCATGAAAGGATTATCTTTCTCTGCCATACTTGCACAAAGGGACCAAAATAGAAATTGTTTTGCATGTGGTCAGCCTGGACATCTTAAAAGAAATTGTCCTGGTAAAAGTGATAGACCCCTGCCTGGGTTGTGCCCTAAATGTAAAAGTGGAAAGCATTGGGCCAACAAATGCTGCTCTAAGTTTGCTAGGGATGGTCAACCTGTTAATCTCCAGAACCAAGGAAACTGGAAATGGGGCCAGCCCCGTGCCCCTCACCCCAGCAAACAGGTTTATGGGGCAATGAAGTTTGTTCCTTGAGCCAATACCACTCCATATTTGAGCTTATCAGAGCAACCCCAGGTAGTGCAGGACTGGACCTCAGTTCCACCTCCTACATAGTACTAACTCCTGAGATGGGGGTCTAAACCTTGCCCACTGGAGTTAAAGGACCTTTGCTTCCTCATACTGTGGGATTAAATATAGGCAGGAGTAATGTTACTGTTAAAGGTATTCAAGTCCATCCTGGGTTGATAGATAATGATTATACTGGGGAAATTAAATTATGGTGGCATCATCCTCTGGTATTTCAGTTATTCCAGCGCAAATGAGAACTGCACAACTCCTCTTATTTCCTCTCGCTAATCAGCCCGGCTAGGGGGGAAAGAGGTTATTCAGCAACGTAAACATCCCCCTTTTTTTTCCTTTATTTTTTATTTCTTCAAGTTACATCTCAATCGCAGTCCCCTCCCTATTCCCCCTCCAGCCCCACCCTCCCACCCTCAACCCCCCATCCTCTTCCCTTTTTTTTCTTTTAAGTTTAAGGTATATCTTATTTCCCCCTACAGTTTCCCCTTTCAGTCCAACAAATGGCTCTTCCTCTTATAATAACAAATACAATACAGTACAACAGAGGTAATTAGGCCACAGTTATGAGGGTTATATGGCTTAGCATACATTCCCAATGACCAGTCCATATGTATTTGGTACCTGACTTTAACATTCTACTATCTAAACATCTCCATGAGTTTAAAGGTCTATATCTGACTCAACATTCATACTAACTTGCAACACAATTTTAAAAGTATCTTCTTAGATATATAACACTCTCTTGACTCCTAAACAACTCAAAATTAAATTATGAGATTCTAGCTATCTGTTCTTCAACCACCTCAGAGACCTGAGAGGGATAAATATATCTGATTTTATAGGAAGTACAGGGCCTGCAGCTTCCCAAACTAAGAAATGACATACCAGTGGCTGCCTGGACAGTTGCCATTTTCTCTCCATACATTACAGCATCGATCTTCAGTCATTTGGCCCCGTTTCTCTGACAGACATTGATTGTAAAGCAGGGGTTATGAAGGACTTACCTACCCTGTCTTGGCAGAGCTAGGCTATCGACTTACCTGCTTCCAGATTTTGTCCTTTTTGGACAGCATTCTGTCTACAGTTGGGGCAAGGGGCTTTTCCTACCAAGAGATAGGCTTGCGACTAATTCAATCATCTCCCACTGGAGATTCTTTGATGCTCATCTTCTACTTGGAGGAGAATAGGGGGTGCTGTCAGGAGTTGATATGTCTTGATATAAAAAAATCTAAAGTTACGAAAACATCTTTGAATGCCATATTCTGCAGATCTCTTGAGGTTTTTGAAGAGGCCCTATCTATCTCTTATATTAGGGTAAGCAGATGTTGCTTGTCTCTTAGCAGGTTTATTTCTGATTAGCTTAGCAAGTAACTATAATAGGCTGTTATAGTTGTTATAGTACCTAACAGAATAACTGGCTTGAATAACCATTAGTTTGCATTTCTTAATTATCCTAAACAGTTTATGACAATTAGTAGTAAAAGGCCGAAACATCACATTTCTTTTTTTTTCTTTACCTCCTAACCCTCCATCCCATTTCTCTGGGGTGGGGTGTCCTTATATAACAGTCCCTCATCTCAGTTGAGAGGTCGTATGAGGGCCAAGAGCCTCTTCATTCATTGGGCGTTCGTGCGGATCTACGAAGCAGTACCATCAGTGAAAAGTGTCTCTTTGCCCGGGAGAGAGAACTACAAAACAAACAAACCAATAAGCATACAATAGATAAAAAAGACTAAAAAATAGAAAAAAAATAACTAATATATAAAAAATAAATAAAAAAAAAAATTAAAAATAAGAAGTCTATGTCCAAGTTCCCTTTGGTGTGTTAGTTGTAGTATTGATACCTCCTATTATATAGCTAAAATCCTACTATAAGTGAATAGATGCCATATATGTCCTTCTGAGTCTGGGTTAGTTCACTCAGGATGAGCTTTTGTCGTTCCATCCATTTGGCTGCAAATTGCATAATTTCATTGTTCCTGATAGCTGAATAATATTCCATTGTGTAGATGTACCACAGTTTTTTGACCCATTCTTTGGTTGAGGGACATCTGGGTTGTTTCCAGTTTCTAGCTATTACAAATAAGGCTGCTATAAACATAGATGAGGAAACTTTCTTATGATTCAGTGAAGAGGCATTTGGGTGTATACCCAGAAGTGGTATGGCTGGGTCCTGAGGCAGAACTATTCCAAGTTTTTTAAGATGTCGCCAGACTGACCTCCATAGTGGTTGCACAAGCCTACATTCCCACCAGCAATGGAGTAGGGTACCCCTTTCTCCACACCCTCGCCAGCATGTGCTGTCATTTGAGTTTTTGATCTTAAGTCCAAGTGGATCAAAGACCTTAACATAAGGCCGCTCACACTAAATCTACTAGAAGAAAAAGTGGGAGAAACCCTCAAACTAATTGGCACAGGCGACAACTTCCTGAACAGAACACCAACAGCTCAGGACTTGAGATCAACAATCAATAAATGGGACCTCATGAAACTGAAAAGCTTCTGTAAGGCAAAGGACACTGTCATTCGAACAAAACGGCAGCCTACAGACTGGGAGAAAGTCTTCACCAACCCCACATCTGACAGAGGGCTAATATCCAATATCTACAAAGAACTCAAGAAATTAAAGGCCAAGAAACCAAATAATCCAATCAAAAAATGGGGGACAGAGCTAAATAGAGAATTCACAAAGGAGGAATCCCTAATGGCTGAGAGACACTTGAAGAAATGCTCAACATCCTTAATCATCAGAGAAATGCAACTCAAGACGACTCTGAGATTCCATCTCACACCTGTCAGAATGGCTAAGGTAAACATCCCTTTTATGTGGGCCATGTGTGTGCTCATACAGGATTGCCTGGTCCCCTTAATGATGGTAATGCTGCCATTGATCGGTCCTTAAGCCCATATGTTTTTCTTTCCCAAGTCGACAAGGCTGTGGGGCGCATGAGCGATTTCATCTTAACAGCACCACCCTGCATCTAAAATATGCTTTGACCAGGGAACAGGCCAGAGTATTGTCAGAGTTTGTCCTAGTTGTGCCCCACTATTGCCTGTTCCATATTTGGGTGTCAATCCCAGAGGCCTGATTCCTGGTCAATTATGTCAAATGGATGTCACTTGTTTCTCTGAGTTTGGTAAATTGAATTTTACCCATATGACTATTGATACTTGTTCTGGTTTTCTTGTGGCCTCACCACAGTCCAGGGAGGCTACAAAACATGTCATAACCCACTGTTTATTTACATTCTCTGTTATGGGAATGCCTCAACAGCTTAAGACAGACAATGGGTCAGGTTATACTAGTAACACCTTTGCTGATTTTTGCTCAAAATTTTCCATTGTACATAAAACTGATATTCCCTATAACCCTATCGGCCAAGGCATGGTGGAGCAAGCTCATGAGATGCTCAAAAGTCATTTACAAAAACAACAACAAAAAAAGGGATTTACATACCCATAGTTCCTCAAGAGCTCACCTTGATTATGTGCTCTTTATTTTAAATTTTCTACAAGTGGGCAATAATGGCAGATCTGTAGCAGAAAGACTTTGGCACCCTGACACACAACATACTTATGCCATGATTAAGTGGGGAGATCCTTTGAATAATTAATGGCATGGGCCCAACCCTGTTCTTATATGGGGTCGAGGATTTGTTTGTTTGATTTTTTTTTGCAGGAAAATGATGCTGCTCACTGGTTACCAGACAGATTGGTGCTGCAAGTTGATGTCAGGGGAATCCCATTTAGAGGCTGCTAATACTCTTGATGATGATGGGAACTCTGACAACAATTAGAGAAGATTTATGGGCTTTTGTTCCTCTCCCAAGGTGCCGGGTGCTGGTTGTCTATTCTGGTAATGGATTTTTGGGAGTGCCTTACCTGCCTCACCTGGTAGATAGACACCTCTGTGCTGGTCTCAGGCAATTGGTCCATTGCTGAGGTCTTGTGTTTTACCATCCACCACAGCAGGAAGATGTGGAGGACTTAAGAACTTTATGGTCCCAAACAATTCATGGGCTGGGAAGTCACTGCTTTTTCCTATGCTTCCTGGTGGTCCTTTCCTAACTGGGAAAGGATCTTTTCTATTGACCCTGCCTCTGCTTTGGGGTATATGTTCTTCTCAGTCTGTAGTTTTCACAGTCTCTGACCATTTAGAGCTCAACAGCAAGTACTTAATGCATCTACCCTTAAGATATTGTTGGCCATGGATCATGCACCACTATATGATCCTCCTTAGGTGGGGATATGAATTGCTCAAAATAATATATATATATATATATATATATATATATATATATATATATATATA
>CAJQZJ010004752.1:880769-914081 GCA_907164525.1 Lophiomys imhausi
ATATATATATATATATATATATATATATATATATATATATATATATACCTGTTAATTTTTTTTCTCTGTACATGCTTGGGCCGACTAGCCAATGACGGATAAGAGAGTTTTGGGCAATCACTTCACTGACCTAAGACAGGCCTTCCAAACTTGATTTTGGAATAGCTTAAGATGGGTAAGGGAAGTGTGATTGTGCTCCAACCTAAGACAGGCACAGTCCTCTTGTACTACTTATCAATTTATTTAAAAAAGGGGGGGGGGGACAGGGTACTGATGCAGCCCCTTACAGAGCAGCCATTTAGTGAGTTGTTGTCAAGGACTTAACCTGCACCTGAGTGATGTAGTTTGGCCTGATACCTGGGATATTCCATGCAGCTGGTATTTGCTGTGCTTTCCTGAGACTGACGCCATGCCTACTTGTTGTTCTTAGTCTATATAAGCAGTCGAACCTTCAGTGAAGTTTGACACCTTGATCAGATCTGACTTGACTTGGTGTCCCTCTCTGTGTTCTTTGTCTGTCCAATTCCCAGCCCCCTGTACAGGTGGTACAGTCAGTGATTGCAGGCGACAACACACCTCTATGGATTGTCTATTAATCTATGTGTTTAGCTATCATCTATTTGTAATCATAAATCTATTAATCTATCTCTCTTTATCATCATCACCATGATAATTTATCATCTATTACCTGTCTATGTATATGTTTGTCTATTAATCTAACTCTCTTCATCATCATCAACACCAAACCTCAGAAACCCATCAGCCTTCAGTTGTATCATCAAAAACAAATACACTGACTACAGGAGGCTTACCATGTGTTCTGGATTAGTTATACCACACTTTGGACTTCCACTACATGTATATTTCACCATGATGAAGTTGAATCATTGTAAGTGTGAACTATCAGTCAGCTCTCTATGGTTGCTTTTTCTTCCTCCTACTCCCAACCTGGAATTTATCACCCTCTGGAGTCATCCTACAGTGTCTCTGAATAGAGGGTTGATGTTTAAAGTGTTTTACCTGGATTTTATATTTTCTTAATAATTGGTCTGGCAAAAGCTTAAGTCTACCACTGACTTTGAAGAAAGCACTGCACAGATTTTTGCCTGTTTTTGATCAGTTACTTTCAGAAAAACATAGCACCTTGCTTTAGATTTTCCATGCAGTATCTGTTTGTGAGGGAAGTTCTAATGTGTTTGGTAACCATGGAATTGAGAGAAAACATCATAACTTTTTGATATTTGAGGGAAATATTGAGATTTGGGGAAAGTCTTAAACGCCTGACTTAATTGGGGTTTTTATTGCTGTGATAAAACACTATGATGAAAAGGGGAATAAAGGATTTGTTTCATCTTTCACTTCCATATGAAAGTCCATCGTTGAAGAGGGTCAGGGTAGGAAATTCAGGCAGGAACCCAGAGGCAGAAACTGAAGCAAAAACCATTTTTCAGAGGAGTGCTGTTTACTGGCTTGTTCCACATGGTTTGTTCATCCTCCCTTCTTATACACCCTCAGCCCCCCATGGCCAGGGGTGCACCCCCAAGTATTCTGGACCCTTACACATCAATCTTTAGTCAAGGCATTCCCCTGGCCTGTCTAGAGTCCAGTCTTGTGGAGGCATTTTCTCAGTGGAGGTCACATCTTCTCAGTTGAGTCTGGGCTTGTGTCAAGTTGACAGAAAGAGACCAATACACTACAAAAAAATAGCCCATGAGTTTTAAAATCACCAAAAGGAGCAGAAGAAGGTAGTTATGGAAAATAAAGAGAGGCAGGAGGTCAGAAGTTCCCCAGAAGCCATTGCAGGAAGAAGGAGTTGTCCTTCTGATGAAAAGCGTTAGGAATAGGCTATGAGCAAACTAGTTTTTAGTTATCCCTATAAAAAAGATTGAGAGTTTGTCCTGCTCTCATCTTGATAGACTTCAGTCTCTCAGCTTCCCTTTGGGGAAAATTTTGCTCCTAGATATTTTGCTATTTGATCTCAAAGTGTGTGAAGTCTGATTGTACCCAGTCTGGCACTGCAGAACCTGCAGTTAGTTTTCATCTTTGCTTTCTTGTTATTCCATATTTAATGAGCCATTATTAAGGCAAATATGAAGCTTTCTGTTGTTTGGTTTTTTTTCATTTGTTTTTGTTTTCTGGTATCTTGGTGTGTGAACTTTGTTCTGTGTTTGTCCACTTCAAGAACATCCAAGTATTTTTCAGTACTTCATAAGAAGCTTTGTTTCTTCTTGCTTACAGCCCCCTGCTGATTAGTGCCTGTGGCTGATGAGCCCTGGAGTGAGTGCCAAACATAGGAATCAGATGCAGTTTTTCTTACTTTTCAACTAGAACCTTAAATTAAATACCCCAAAGGCCAGGTCCCAGATGGATCTCTTTCTCTTTTATTCCTAGCAATGGGGCAACCTCCACAGGAGGTGACCTACTTTTCTCACACACCATTATGCTTACATTTTGACACATCTACAGGTACAAAATCTCTGTGATTTTTCCCATCCTGCCATCATGCTCCAAAAAAATGCCTCCCCCAAATCCCCAAACCACAGAGAAACCATTTTTCATAATTTCTCTTACTTGTTCTATATATTGCCACAACACATGCCTGGTAATTGATTACATTGTAGTATATACTTCATATGTATAAAATCTTAGAGGTGATAGTCATTATACAAATAGTTAATGTCAGCTAAAATAGCAATATTGCTGCACAAAGGAAAGCAAGTTCAATGGAACTGTCATGAAATTATTTCATTGTGTTTGTTCTTTCATCACTATTGTAACAGCAAGTACTCCTATTATATACTAACTGTTCACTAAAAGCTCTTCACTCACTGAAAGGAGCCTTACACAGTAGGATAAGATTCATCAGGAAATCATAGCATCATGCCAACTGCATGGCACCAGGGAAACTGACATCTTTGAAATGACAGGAATATGCGGAAGGTGACAGTGAAGAGGGAAAATGAAAGAAGGTTAGGGCTTGCTCACCAACAGCCATGGTAGCAGAAAACAGAAGTAGTAGTTCAGGGCGTGGAGATTGAAAGTAGAGCTGAGAGTTAGAGGACAGAGGCTATGGGTGAGCTAATAATAACCTCAATACATCAGAGGCACAACTCCTCATGTCACCAGGATATTAACAATTCTGTTAACAAAAGGTTTTTAGGGAGCAGAAAAGCAACCAGAGTTACCAGATGCTCAGTTGTCTCAGATGGGAGTTGCACCGTGTAGGCATTCCCAAGATGGCCAAAGGACTGCATGACAAAATAAACACAATTACTCACTCACAGGAGCTCCATTTTAAATGAGGAAGAGGTTTTCTACTTCTCTATTCATTCCTTCCAGAGAGGGAAGCTAGCCATGCTAGAAGCCAAAGTGGAGTGGGGTCATGAACTTGTGTCCCAGACCTGGACCACGAATTACTCACCCTTTTTGTTTGATTCTTCTTGCTGTCTTTGAATACTTCTCTCTCTTAGAAACATAGGAAATAATGTGTGAGAAGACAGAGTGGGGGGTATACTCTGAGATTTGTCTCCTTCCACCCTTCATAATGTAGAGAAAGTGTTTAAAGTTTCTGACTCCCAGTTTTTCCAGCTAATGAATGATACTAGTGATCCTTAATCAAGGAATCCAGCTTCAAAGCTAGCATCTAGTTCCTCTCAATAATAGTTACTCACTAAAGTTCTATTAACTTAACTTTCAGCTTTAAAAATTCTAAGTAATAAGAGAGAATATGAAACCAGTTTTCCAAGATTATATTCCCAGTGTGTTGACAGTGGTTCATTTGGAGAAGATATGAAAGTCTACGAATAAGAGAAAAGCCATCAATTACCTTGACACTTGCTTTATCAGTTCTTGACCAAATCTGGAGAGGCTGAGTTTCATACTACAAGGGCACCCAGTTGAATTGTCTCTATTCCGAGGACTTGTTGACATGAGTCTCAAGTGACATAATGAATGTTCAAGCGGATAATGTCAAGAGACGAATCCTGCACACCTGGAGTGAGTTGAAACTAGCCATTTTCCTGACTCCAGACAATGCCAAAGATACTCAGTACTGCCTTATGGTTTCCAGTCCTAGAAAAACACAGTGGTATCTCTCAAGTGTGCTTATTCACTCAGTACTTCAAAAGGCCATTGGTGTTAAAGTACAACACTGAAGATGAACTCAGGTAATATTTCTCCATCCTCAGTTCGTTTCTCAGTCTGCAGCAGGGAGCGCTCCTATCTCACATGGCCAGTGTTAATCATTTACATTTTTGTTTGTTTGTTTCTCTTTTCAAAGTTTCTCATCCTGACTCCCAACATCAGCAGGAGCTGTGGGGCTCATTTGATGACAAAGTGGCTTTTTCTTGACACTTGTAAAGGTGGCACCAGGCATGCTGGCACACGTTTGTAATTCTGGTACGCAGAAAGTGGAGGCTAGAGGATTAGGGGTTTGAGGTCATGCTTGGTTACCTATTGGGTTCAAAGACATCCTGGGTTATAAACGTAAATTTTATTTATTGATAATTCTATGAACACCTAACACCCAAACAACCCTAACCGTTTTGTAAGGATACCAATTCTCAAGCACACGTCTTTGTGGGCAATTGGTCAACTATCTGTCTGTAGAAACACCACAATACAGTTGTTCAGTGGTCACTAGCCTCACTTCAGCTTGGGCTCTAGGCCTTCTCCTCTCTGGGTGCCTCCACTGCCGTAGGCCCACGTGGTTGGTCTGCCTGAGCTGCTTAGCTGCTCTGCTGTTAGGATGATGTCACCCAGCTGTTGCTCTCCTCAGGCCACCATTTGAACTAGCTGGACTCCCTCAGGGCAGCTGCTTTGGCCAGCAGCCTAGTCCTAGGCTTCATGGCCTTTCTGAGGCCTGTTTGCTCATCTGAGCCTTGCAACACTGTCATGTGACAGGGGTTACTCTTCTGCCTGTTTTTGAGGTCTCATTAGAGCCAGGCCATGCTTGCTTTTTGAAAGTGCTGCTTCCTGTGGCTTTTCTGGGCTTGCCTGTGGCAGGAGTCTCTCTCTCTGCCACTCAGTTTATGTGTCATGTCGAGTCTTCTATCTGGCCACTTCTTACCACCTCATGGACAAGTCTAGTCTCTCACGGATGCAGAGCTGACTATATTTGCACAGCTGTGGCATTGGCTCCTGCAGATGGCACACATCTGTTCCACACCTCTGTCTATCGTGACTCACACATGCCACAGTCTCTGCAGCCACCTGTTAAGTACATGGTAACTCATGGTTCTCACAGTTTCTAACTGTCCCTGGGAGATTTCGAGGATCTGGGGCTTTGCTGCCACACCCTGGCACGCTAACTCTCATCTCTCTACAGCCATGCCCTCAACAGGATTCTGTGATCTCCTGACAATCCGTTCCACCACCTCAGTTCAATCTGGGCTCTGCCCGGCTAGACCCCAATCTTTCTAGCATCTTTCAAAGTATGGCAGTGTCCAGCAGCTGAACAGTGTTGAGAAGCAATGCAAAGCCAAAAGCCCTTTCCAGTGTCCAGGGCTTTCCTTCTTATACAGAGTGCTTTCTCATTTGTTGCCTTGGGCCATGTGCTCTCTGCCAGGTATTTTGTACAAGTCATATGCCTGTTTGTTTATTTATTTATCTATCTATCTATCTATCTATCTATTTATTTATTTATTTATTTATTTATTTATTCATTCATTTATTGCTTCAGGTTACATCTCCATCACAGTGTCCTCTTTTTCAACCCTCCCAGTCCTGCCCTCCCACCCTCTAACACCTAACCATTCCATTCCACTCCTCTGGAGTGGAGTGTCACGACATAACAGTCCCCCGCAGTTCAGCAGTCATATGAGGGCCAAGAGCCTCCTCATACACTGGGGGCCTACAAGTCAGTACCACTAGGGAAAAGTGTCTCATTGACAGGGAAAAAAAAAGTCTATGTCCATGTTCCCTTTGGTGCGTGTTGGTTGTAATATGGTTATCTTGTACATATATGGCTAAAATCTGACTACAAGTGAATAGATGCCATGTACATCCTTCTGAGTCTGGGTTAGCTCACTCAGGATGAGCTTTGCTAGTTCCATCCATTTGGCTGCAAATTGCATAATTTCATTGTTCCTGATAGCTGAATAATATTCCATTGTGTAGATGTACCACAGTTTTTTAATCCATTCTTCTGTTGAGGGACATCTGGGTTGTTTCCAGTTTCTAGCTATTATAAATAAGGTTGATATGAACATAAATGAGGAAACTTCCTTGTGATTTGGTGAGGAGTCATTTAGGTGTATACCCAGAAGTGGTATGGCTGGGTCCTGAGGCAGAGCTATTCCAAGTTTTCTAAGATATCGCCAGACTGATCTCCATAGTGGTTGCACAAGCCTGCACTCCCACAAGCAATGGAGGAGGGTACTCTCCACACCCTCGCCAGCATGTGCTGTCATTTGAGTTTTTGATTTTAGCCATTCTGACAGGTGTGAGATGGAATCTTAGAGTCGTTTTGAGTTGCATTTCTCTAAAGATTAAGGATGTTGAGCATTTCTTCAAGTGTCTCTCAGCCATTAGGGATTCCTCCTTTGTGAATTCTCTGTTTAGCTCTTTTCTCCATTTTTTGATTGGATTATTTGGTTTCTTAGTATTTAATTTCTTGAATTCTTTGTAAATTTTGGAGATTAGCTCTTTGTCAAATGTGGGGTTGGTGAAGACTTTTTCCCAATCTGTAGGCAGCTGTTTTGTTTGAATGACAGTGTCTTTTGCCTTACAGAAGCTTTTCAGTTTCATGAAGTCCAATTTATTGATGGTTGTTCTTAGGTCCTGAGCTGTTGGTGTTCTGTTCAGGAAGTTGTCACCTGTGCCAATGAGTTCGAGGCTTTTCCCACTTTTTCTTCTAGTAGATTTAGTGTGTCCAGCCTTATGTTAAGGTCTTCAATCCACTTGGACTTAAGTTTTGTACAAGGTGATAAGTATGGGTCTAATTTCATTCTTTTACAAGTGGATATCCAGTTGGACCAGTACCATTTTTTGAAGATGCTGTCCTTCTTCCATTGTGTGGTTTTGGCTTCTTTGTTAAAAATTAAGTGACCATAGGTGTTCATTTCTAGGTCTTCAATTTGATTCCATTGATCCACTGGTCTGTTTCTGTACCAGTACCATGCTGTTTTTATTACTATTGCTGAATAGTACAGCTTGAAATCTGGGATGCTGATACCCCCCCTTTTTTTTTGTACAAGATTGATGTGGCTATTCTGGGTTTTTTTGTTGTTCCATATGAAATTGAGAATAGCTTTTTCCAGGTTTATAAAGAATTGTGTTGGTATTTTGATCGGAATTGCATTGAATCTCTATATTGCTTTTGGTTGAATGGCCATTTTTATTATGTTTATCCTCCCTCTCCACGAGCATGGGAGATCTTTCCATCTTCTGGTGTCCTCTTCAAATTATTTCTTCAAGGGCTTGAAGTTCTTGTTGTACAGGTCTTTTACTTGCTTGGTTAGAGTTACCCCCAGGTATTTTCTATTGTTTGTGGCTATTGTGAAGGGAGTTGTTTCCCTGATTTCTTTCTCAGTCCATTTATTTATTGTAGAAAGAAGGGCTTCTGATTTTTTTGAATTAATTTTGTATCCAGCCACCTTGCTGATGGTGTTTATCAGCTGTAAGAGTTCTCTGGTGGAATTTTTGGGGTCACTTATGTATACTATCATATCGTCTGCAAATAGGGATAATTTGACTTCTTCGTTTCCAATTTGTATCCTCTTGATCTCCTTTAGCTGTCTTATTGCTCTAGCAAGAATTTCAAGTACTATATTGAAGAGATATGGCGAAGGTGGACATCCTTGTCTTGTCCATGAGTTTAGAGGAAATGCTTCAAGTTTCTCTCCTTTTCATTTGATGTTGGCTACTGGCTTGCTGTATATTGCCTTTATTATTTCTAGGTATGGTCCTTGTGTGCCCATTCTCTCCAGAACTTTTAGCATGAAGGCGTGTTGGATTTTGCCAAATGCTTTTTCCGTATCTAGCGAGATTATCATGTGGTTTCTTTCTTTCATCTTGTTTATATGGTGAATTATGTTGATGGATTTTGAGATGTTGAACCATCCCTCCATTTCTGGGATGAAGTCTACTTGATCATGGTGTATGATACTTTTGATGTGTTCTTGGATTTGGTTTGCCAGTATTTTATTAAGTATTTTTGCATCTATGTTCATGAGGGAGATTGGTCTGAAGTTCTCTTTCTTTGTTGGGTCTTTGTGTGGTTTAAGAATCAGGGTGACTGTAGCCTCATAAAATGAGTTTGGCAGTGTTCTTTCTGATTCTATGTTGTGAAAGAGTTTGAAGAGTATTGGTATTAGCTCTTCTTTGAAGGTCTGATAGAATTCTGTGCTGAAACTATCTGGCCCTGGGCTTTTTTTGGTTGGGAGATTTTTAATGATTGTTTCTATTTCCTTAGGGGTTATAGGGCTGTTTAATCTGTTAACCTGATCTTGATTTAGCTTTGGTAGGTGGAATCTATCAAGAAAATTGTCTATTCCGCTTAAGTTTTCAAATTTGGTGGAGTATAGATTTTTAAAGTAGGACCTAAATATTCTCTGGATTTCCTCAATGTCTGTGTTATTTCTCCCTTTTCATTTCTGATTTTGTTGATTTAGGTTTTTTCCCTCTGCCTTTTAGTTAATTTGGCTAAGGGTTTGTCTATTTTCCTGATTTTCTTGAAGAACCAACTCTTGGTTTCATTGATTCTTTGTATCTTTCTTTTTGTTTCTAAGTTGTTGATTTCAGCCCTATGTTTGATGATTTCTTGCTTTCTGCTCCTTTTGGGAATGTTTGCTTCTTTTTTTTTACAATTCACCCAGTTTAGTTGTTAATTCTCTCTAATATGAGGTGTCACAATTTTCTTTTTGAAGGCACTTAGTGCTATGAACTTTCCTTGTAGCACTGCTTTCATTGTGTCCCTTAGGTTTGGGTATGTTGTGCCTTCATTTTCGTTGGCTTTTAAGAAGTCTTTGATTTCCTTCTTTATTTCTTCCCTGACCCAGTAGTCATCCAGTAAAGAGTTGTTCAATTTCCATGTGTGTGTAGGCTTTCTGTTGTTTCTGTTGTTGTTAACGTCCAGCTTTATTCCATGGTGGTCTGATAAGATACAAGGTGTTATTTCAATTTTCTTGTATCTGTTGAGGCTAGCTTTGTGTCCTACTATATGGTCAATTTTGGAGAAGGTTCTGTGCCATCCTGAGAAGAAGGTGTATTCTTTTGTGTTTCGGTGAAAGGTTCTGTAGGTATCTGTTAGGTTCATGAGCCTTGTTAGACTCATTATTTCTTTGGTTTCTTACTTGATGATCTGTCCATTGTTGTGATTGGGGTGTTGAAGTCTCCCACTACTAACGTGTGGGGATTGATGTGTGATTTAAGCTTTAGAAGAGTTTCTTTTACAAATGTGGGTGCCTTTGTATTTGGCGTACAGATGTTCAATATTGAGATGTCCTCTTGATGAATATTTCCTTTAACAAGTATGTAATGCCCTTCTCTATCTTTTTTGATTACCTTCAGTTGGAAGTCTATTTTGTTTGATATTAAAATGGCTACTCCAGCTTGCTTCCTGGGTCCATTTGCTTGGAAAACCTTTTCCCAGCCCTTTAGTCTGAGGTAGCATCTATCTTTGTTTCTTGTATGCAGCAAAATGATGGGTCTTGTTTACAGATCCAATCTGTAAGCCTGTGTCTTTTTATCAGGGAGTTGAGTCCATTGATGTTGATGGATATTAGTGACCAGAGGTTGTTATTTCCTATTATTTTGGTGTAGGTGGTGGTTCTATGTTTCTTTTGGTTTAGTTGCAGTGGAGTTTTCTGTTTCTTCTGTTTTCTTGGGTGCAGTTATCTTCTCTGAGTTGGAATTTTCCTTCTAGGATCTTCTGTAGGGCTGCATTTGTGGGTAGATACTGTTTAAATTTGCTTTTGTCATGGAATATCTTGTTTTCTCCATCTATGTTGATAGAGAGTTTTTCTGGGTATAGTAGTCTGGCTGGGCACCTATGTTCTCTCAGGGCTTGTAGGACATCCGACCAGGCCCTTCTAGCTTTTAAAGTTTCTGAGGAGAAGTCAGGTGTAATTCTGATGGGTCTGCCATTATATGTTACTTGACTTTTTCTCTTACAGCTTTTAATATTCTTTCTGTGTTCTATACATTTGGAGTTTCAATTATAATGTGGTGAGAGGAGTTTCTTTTCTTATCTAATCTGTTTGGTGTTCTGTAAGCCTCTTTGAATTTTATTGGCATCTCTTTCTTTAGGTTTGGGAAGTTTTCTTCTATGATTTTGTTGAAAATGTTTCCTGGGACTTCGAGTTGGGAGTCTTGTCTTTCCTCTATGCCTATAATTTTTAGGTTCTGTCTTTTCATTGAGTCCTTGATTTCTTGGATCTTATGGTGAGGACTTTTTTAGCATTCTCATTTTCTTTGGTTGTTGTACTGATTTCTTCCATCGAATCTTCCATGTCTGAGATCTTGTCTTCCATCTCTTGTATCCTATTTTTGATACTCATGTCTGTAGTTCCTGTTCTCTTCTCTTGCTTCTCCACTTCTACTCTTATCTCTGACTGTGTTTTCTTTATTGCTTCCATTTCTAGTTTAATACCTTGAAAGATTTTATTTGTCTTATATGTTTCCTGCTCAAATTTGCTTGTCTTTGTCTGGAAATCTTTCATATCTTTTAACTCTTTCATTGCCTTGTCTCTTTCCTGCTCAAGTTGAGCCAGTTTGGCTTGGAGCTCTCTAATGGTATTCTCCATTGCTTTCACTTGTAAAGTTGTAGACTCTTTGAATTCCTTCAGAGATTTAAATTCTTCTTGAAAGGACTCTATCAGTTTCTGGAATGTAGACTTGTCATCGTTTTCATGTGTTTCAGCTGTGGTGATGTGGTCAGAGCTTGCTGTACTAGCATAGCTCCATTTTGTTGGAGTCATATTTCCCTGAGTTTTGTTGGCTCTATTTTTTGCTGACCTTTAGCTATTTGTGTGTTCTTAGCTGTTTGTTCCTGGTGCCTTCTGGGCTTGGTGCCAAGGGGGGCACTTTGGTGTTGCAGATGTATTGCTTGGTGATCTGTAGCTTTCCACAGGCTGGATGGGGCCTTGTGTGGAGGTTCTCAGTGTGTCTCCCATAGCTCACTGCTCCAGGGGTGGAACTATATATGCTAAAGATCCGGTTTCCTGCTGGAAGGGCCAGCACTAGCAAAAGAGTCTGATATTAACCCCACAATCTGCCCAGGGCTTGGACCTGTGTTGAACAAATCTGCCTTCCAACCTGGCTGCCCCCTTTTCTGCCACTCTCACAGCTCCACCTATGTCTGTCTGGAGCTGACTTTGGATACTGGCAATTGGGGCTACTGTCTTCCAAGTTCCAGTACACTGCAGTGGAGCTGCAGCGTAATCTGCTGTTGGAAGTGTATCCCACTGCTTTGTCCAGCTGCAGCGTTCTTCCCTGTGACCACAAATCCAATAGAGGGGCCTGTATGTATGTTCAACACCCCTCTGGTGAAGCCCAAATATGCTTGCGCTTTCCACAATGCCGCTGTGGACCCGGTGCTGTGGACGCACCGCTGTGCTGCTACCCTGCTGTGGTTCCCTTCAGACGACATCTAGCTCCTATGGCTCCACCAACCGTTTGCTAAATAGCTAGAATTCCTGCGCAGAATCTGGGAGCCCAGGAGGCTGGTGAGTAACCCTGTCTGGGGTTCGGGGCTGCCCACTGGGTACTTGAGTGGCTCTTATCCTGTCCTGCTCCTGGTGATGATTCCGGATTCCCAGATTCAGCAGCTTCCGTGGTTCCTGCTGGTCTGTTTTTCTGAGTGTCCCATAGAGTCCTGCCCAGGGACTTTTAATAGTCCCTGGGTCGCTGGGTGAAACCCCGCAGGTTCACACTACTCAGATTGTTGCTCAGCATCTTATAATTCTGTGGTATTATAGTTGTTTTCCCTGCATTCAAAATTCATCCGTGTGGGCCGCCACCATCTTGGATCCCTCCATATGCCTACTTTTAAGAGACTGTCCTTTAGATGTCCCCACATATTCACTAAAGAAATCTGACTCCCATTACACTGGGTTTCATGTGAATCTGTGTCAAAAACAACCAACCAGTTGTTACAGTAGGCTGTTTAGAGGTACATGACAGGTTAGAGGTAGATATTTGATGACCAATATAAGAAATTAAGGGTCTCTGATGGTCTCTTCCTCCTTTTGAGTCTGGCTTAGTTCTTTGTCATGGATATAGTTAACTACCACAAAGGTCTTGGTTTAAAACAACACTGATGCATTTTATTGCAATCCAGAGGGGGGAAAAGTCCCATAGTTCTCTGTGGGGTGAATGAAGAAGATATTCACGGGACTTAGGCAATCTAGAGGGAAAAAATCTACTTTTTGCCTTTTTATTCAGTAAAAGATGTATGTATCCCTATACTAATGGTCTTGCCATCTTCAAAGTTGTCACTTTTGCCTTCTACCCACCTCTGATCTCAGCAGGAAAGTTTCTCTAATATGGAGAGCTCATGAGATTAGAATAGTCCTATCTTTATAATCCAAAATGATCTTCATAACTTAAGGCCTCTGACTTTATCTCCTCTCTGCAATGCTTTCTTTGCAGAACTACATAAGATATCCATGTGGACTTCAAGAATTGGAACTTGAGCCATTTTCTTAGAAGATATGTCATTATTCTGCCTACTTTAAACAGCAAGTACAATTTGAACTTTGGGCATAAACTTCTAAATTATCTACATATTTCTGCAAATCACAACCATCTTCTCTCAGACAGGAACTGGAGGAGCTCCTTGGAGTGGGTACAGCAGAAACATCTTGGTCAGATGCTGTGGACAGAGAGAAGTTGGCCTTGATATTTCATGCCCTTCCATGACTTTACAAGAAGTAACGCCAGGGCATTACCAAGAACAGTAAACAATTCAAAGTATCCAGAGAGAGGAAGTGAGTGGAAATGAACTGGAAAGTTTCTAGAAAGTAGAGTTTTCCTAATAAAGAGTCTGCATAAAGAGGGAAGTCTTATTGTGTCACAATCACCTCCCTTTGGGAAGATGGTTTTTCCAGAATTAGTGTCTGTGTGCAGTTATCTGAAGGTGATTATGCCAGAAACATGATGTTTTTGCTCTCGCTAGCTAGATGGAGAGTGTGTAGGCAGCCTCTGAAACCATATCAGCAAAAGTCAGAGACAATGAACAAGATTTCCCTTCAGCTACTGCCACTGGGAAAGTGTCCCTGTGGCTGAGTCTATGGCAGAGAGTTGATTTCACACTCTTGTGTCTTGAGAACTGAGAGATGTCAGTGAGCATCTGACCTTGATGTAACAATTTTCCTTACAAAATGTGTGCTTGAGGGTGTGCCGTGGGCTTCTCCAATACATCTTATGTTACAGATGAGGAAGTGAAGGACTAGAGGGTAAACGTCAGAGTGGTGGCAGGAGGGGAGAACAGGGAAGTTGAAAGGGTGATGGGATTTCTGAGGTGGTTTAAGACAAGCCTATTGTTGTCCCTCTCCAGCTACTTACTGTAACAGGGTGTGTTTCCAGGAGTGTGCCTCTGGGGGTGGGGCTGCTTGGTGATCAGAAGCTCAAGGGAAGAAGACAAGCAGTAATGGTGATGAAAGAGAATGTGTTATAACTGAAAAAGGGGTCTGGAATTTGAACCAGAAATTATAACTATTTTCTAAAGGGAGGGCAGACTTAATTTAGATCATGGTTTCAGAGGTGTTCATTATAGTGGATAGGGTGTGATATATAGGCTTACCTTATGGCTTCCAGAAAGCAGAATGATAGACAGATAGACAAACAGACAGACAGACAGACAGACAGACAGATAGATAGATAGATAGATACATCATAGATAGATACATAGAGACAAGCACACAGACACACACACACACACACACACACACACACACACAGAGAGAGAGAGAGAGAGAGAGAGAGAGAGAGAGAAGAGAGAGGGAGGGAGAGAGAGAGAGAGAATGCTTGCCCTAGTAAGCTCTTCCATCTTCCTTTACCCATTTGAGACCTTAGCTTTTGAGGCAGTGATCCTCACATTCAGAGATGATCCTCCCTCTTTCAACCCTCACAAACATTTTTAGTGGTCCTCTTCACTCATCTCCTCATCTCCCAATTTAATGAAGTTAATCAAAATTAATACCCCCTGCTTTTTTTTTTTCTGTGAGAAGTGGAAGCAATTTCATTGTCAGAATCACTTTACTTGTTGTGATTAATTTTCACAGCTATTAAATATTTTGGAACTGTCCTGGATAGATGGATTCGGATTCATGGTTAAGAGCACTTGTTGATCTCATAGAGGACTCATGTTTGAGTCCCAGCACCATGTGGTGAATTACAACCATGTGTGACTCCAGTTCAAGGGGATCTGATACCCTGACATCTACCTTTGGCAGACACACATGTAAATTGTACATATATGCAGGCAAACACTAAAACACAGAAAATAAAATTTAAAAAGAATCTGAAACCATTAGAACCAAAGTAACAAGTGGAGAAACTGAAAGAAGGAAGTAGGTAGGCTTTTAACAGAAATCTAAGGAGAGAACTATTTCATGATCCTTCTCTACATCAAATAATCTGCATATATAAAATATGCATACTTTCTATTGGTCAGTTATACTTCATAAAGTTTGGGGAAAATCCAGAGTAAAGTATCAATGGCTACTAGCATGCTCCTGGGGAAGTGATTTCTGCTTTGTTGTGATTTGAATCACTAACATCAAGGGAGACATTTCTCCATTCCAGATACAGACTATGTAGGCTTGCCATTCAAACGACCTAGATCCAAGACCAACACTATCATCATTAACAGAATGACACTGGAAAACTTCCCCAAACCTCTTTTTCTCATTCCCCCAAAATGAGATCTATATAACATATGGAGTTGTTATGATTTAATAAGATGAAGCATTTAAAATAGTGAATGCCTGACTTTTCATACTCAAAAATGTTGTTTAGTGGAAATTTTACAAATATCCTTTAGTGAGTGAGTTTCTCAAACCAGTTCTCATCTGCCAGGGCTCTGATAGTAAGGAGCATAATGTAGAAGTCTGATGATGTGTAAGATGATAGGAGAGGACAGAAAGTAGAGGGCACCAATAAGAGCCCAATGTGCACTTTGGGATTCCCCGGAGAAGTTCTATGAGGTGTTAAATAGTTTTGGGGAACAGGACACATATGTTACTCTTTTATCTAATCCATATGTAACATATCACACAGCAGAACCTCCTCTGTATAGCTTAGCAATCCAGCAGGTTCTCTTTTCCAAAGTTTAGAATCTAACAATGTTTACTTCTGAAGTAAAAGAATGTCACCAAGGGATTCCATTAAATAGAGTTCCCTAGTCTAGTACTCCTTACCTTTAAGAAGAAAATTTAGGGAAAAAGCATCTTCAGTATCCCCCATTTCACATCCCATGGCTCTAACATAATTTCAGGGGCCAATTTTAGATATTTCTTTTTATAGGAAGTCACTCTGCTTGGGGAGAGCAAGACCATATGCCAGGAACATTGAATAAGTCAGGTAAATTAAGCAGGATTGTTCCTCTGGCCGCTGCTTTGCTCCAGCAAATCTTTAGAGCTTGCTATTTTATTTATAACTCTGCAGAAGACCAAAAACAACCCTACATCTGATGAGGGTGCAGAGAAACAAAACCTAGCTGAGGCACATCCCTAAATGGTGAATTCTCATTGACGGCTGTGCTGTCACAGACAGTGCAGCTGCGTGTCACGGGGCTTCTCAGGCTTGACTGCAAACAACCTCTGAGAGACTTCTCTTGGAGAACTGTGAGGGAGCTGTTTCTTCTACAGACTCTAATTCTTTCCTCATGAAACAACAGCTGGTGTGTTGAGGGATAAGTTTCATTACTACTCCTTACCTAAGGAATAGTGAAGGTACTTTGGTTGTACATGTTGAAAATCTGAAGATTTAGCAATTTTTCTTACTGGTACTCCTAAGGGTCTTAATTTCTTCACACACACACACACACACACACACACACACACACACACACACACACGATTCAGAATCGAATTGTCTGTATTGTCTGTCGTACTTGGGTATTTCTTTGACATAAGACTATCTTCTAACTTCTTGCTATAGGTTCCTCGGGTATGCCCTTTGTATTTCAGCAACATCAGTAACAGTCTCTAGGTCCATTGGTTCAGCTTTCCTGTGTACTCATAACTTTTTTCAAAGTTCAGCGTTAGACCCCCAAGGATTGGGTTAAGTGCTTCTTTGGATGAGGCTATAATGACTCATACTTACAACTTTTGAAATTCTTCCCATGTTTATTATTGGTGTGCGGCTTTACAGAATATGTTCCTTGAGGGAGGAGCTTATGGGAAGTCAATGATATATATATATACACAGCACTTAGGGTATATAGCACATATGAGCAATGAGACAGTTTCTCAGATACCAAATATTGAGATACATGGAGATGACTGAGCAGCTGGTAGACCCATTGTGTTTCCTACCCTTGAAAGGATTCTTAATCCCAATGGACTACATTTTCAGTACACACACACACACACACACACACACACACACACACACACACACTTCTTGCAGCTGGTTTTTCCTCCTTAACTCCTTGCATATGATGTGAAGACAAACGCAGATATTTTTAACAAGTCTGTAATGCTCATTTAGACCCTTTCCTCAAGTAAAGATATGCAACACAATGATTAAGTTGTAATTAGCTTTCTGTTTAAAAGAAAAAGATGTTCATCTATTAAATGGGTAGTTAATTTTCTGTCTTTTCTATTAGTGTGGCCATATGATTTATATTCAAAACATGAACTGCTATGAGAGGGAGTGAGTGAAGTATTGGTAATGACATAGGTCAACGGGGTAAAGCGGGACTCTGTGGATCACAAGAGGACATATGGTCACCTTATTTATAGATGAAGATGCTGCTGACCTACCTCTGAGAGACTGTGACCTCAGACCAGTGTTCCCATAGCTGTGCTGTGTATGTAAGGAGACAGGATATTCCATCACTCATACGACAGACAAGGCAAGGTGGATTTGTGTCTAAGTAGATAACTGGTAAAAACATTGGCAGAGGTATTTATTACTTACAGTTTCCAAGAGAAGTAGGGCATGCTGTTTCCTACAGGACAACTAGAAACAGACCACAGTTAATGAGGAATGGAAGGAAGGCATGCATGGTCCAGAGCCCCCACCTGCTAACTATTTTTTGTCCTTCCCACAAGGCAGGGTTTGAGCCATGTTGGTAGGCTGTGGGCTAGTGCCTCCTGTTAATTGGTTCTAATCTGAATGGTTAGTGTAAGGGCACATTACACTAAATTGGTTAAAAGAATTGGTTAAAAGAGACTGTTGCAGCTAAAATTCGGGCTTGGCTGGAGGGTCTGTAAGTGAATTTCAGAGGTCCATGCAATAAGACCTTCAAACATGTGGAGATGCCAACAAGTTGACTGTTGCTTTGTTACTGTGACTGATGGATACTAAGTAGACAAACGTACACCAGAAGGAGCACAGTTAGAACAGAGATCCTGGTTGGTGGGGAGGAGCATTTCTGGATTTGGACTTTGGAACATCTCTGAGAAAGCCCATGACCAGTGAAGTCTGAACACATTAGATTGAGCTCTGTTCCTCACATCTCCCCAGCCTATTCTCAGTTCAGTGATGATAGCTCCCCAGGGAGCTGGAGTGCTCAAAGGCCTGACAAATGAGGGCAGTGCTGAAAGAATGAAGAGTCATCTTTGAAATCGGTGGCTTGAAGAAGGCTCCTCCTCAGTTTGGCCTGGAGATGCAAAAGTTTGACATTTTTTAGTTCTTATCCAAAATGGTCAAAGCCGATTGGCTTTTCTTTAGGAATGATGTGACTGTGATCATCTTCTCAGTTTTATATCAGGGAGTGTATATTCAAGAACAGATGACACTGAGCTGTGCCATCCAATCATGTTGTGTGCCCAGAAAGGGGTGAAACCTGTCATGCTAGGTACCCTCCTGTGACTCCAGTGAGAATGCAATGGGATGATAAGAACTTCATTTCACACCCAGTGACAGTGAGAGGGGCTGAGGGAAGACAAGCATCCCCCTGCATACTGGCCTGTTCTTGCTTGTTTTAAAACCTGTGCAAATTCTCCTAGGAATGAGAAGCCCTTCCTTCACTTGTTGTAACAGTGGGTTGGCTTTTGCATATCTCCCAGCATGTTGCCATTTATGGATTTGGGCAAAATAACAGAATTGCATAGCTGCAGAGTGTCAGACTCCTTTCCCCCTTTTTTCATTCCACACTGAGCTTCCTGTTTCTATGGCAATGAATAGGATGTTTTGCACCAAGAAACACTTTAAATGCCACTGGGGGAAGGTAAGAACCACACATAGCATAGCTCTCTGCAGAGCAGGAAGGTGAAATGAGATGCTAAGCAGTGCCTGAAATAAGAAGAGAAAGGAAGTAGGAAGGCTGAGGAGAAGTGGAAGGAGGGAGGTGAGAGGTTAAAAGGCAGGTGCTTAGGAGGAGAAAAATGTGACAGTGACATATAAGGGTTGAGACCTCTGAGCAGTCACTACGAATAAGGGACAATCCTTGAACACACTAAAGGAGCTTGTTCACGTTAGGAGAATACCAAGTAAAATTGACATGGAGACAGAACACCTGGATGCGGGAGGCATACCGCCACAGTATCTTAACCCAGGCCCACATGAAGGTAATTTTCAAGGTACTCTATGTGGTAGGGGAGTTCCAATAGGATCCCCTTCAAATACTGTGCATTCTGGTCCAGCACTAGGGCCAGGGACTTCAGCTCTCCAGCACACAGTATTGGAGTTAGAATTCAATCACGAATGCTTGTGAACCAACCATAATATGACTTTTCCTGGGGAGATGTGAACAAATATGTATTCACAGTATAAAGGGATGATAGACTGAAGTAATGATTCCACTCAAATGTGGCTTAGGAAACCAGTGAGTTTAATGAAGTTACTTACAGGAGTATGGAGAAAGAGCTCCTTACAGGGGCATTATGACTCCAAAGCAGTTGCATTCCCAAAAGTCCTAGCCCAGCATGGATGATGAATCTCCAGAGTTCCCTGTGTGGCATGTGGGCAGCTTGCCTGGTCAGACTCTCCTCTATCCAGAATTCTTGCTGTTTTCATAACCCTGGAGAGAGGCTTTAGGAATCCTACAAGTTTCAGGAACTTCCTGAGACATACATTTTGTTTTCCTGAGTCTTAAGGAGCTTCCTTCTAGGAGAAAATGTCTTAATTAGGAGAAATAGTCACATAAGCATCAGTTCCCTAAGGTTCTCCTTTCTTCCCTTCATTTTATGTTAGCCAGCTTTCCATTGCTGTAATAAATACTTGATGTAATTAACTTATAAAGAGAAAAGATTTAATTAGGCCACAATTATGAGAATTATAAGGCTTAGCACACATTCCCAACATCCAGTTCATACATATTTGACAACTGACTTTAACATTCTACTATCTAACCATCTCCATGAGTTTAAAGTTCTATATGCAACTCAGCTTCCATCCTAACTTGCATCACAATTTTAACAACCTCTTCTTAGATCCAGAACACCCTCTTAATTCCTAAACAACTCAAAATTTAACTATGAGACTCTAGTTATCTAGTCTTCAACCACATCAGAGACCTGAAAGGGATAAATATATCTGATTACACAGGAAGTTAAAAAAAAAGGAAGTGGATGGGGGGGAGTTGAGGGGGAAGAGGGTGGGAGGGTGGGACCAGAGTGGGGAGTAGGAAGGCGAATGTGATTGAGATGTAACTTGAAGAAATAATAAATAAATTAAAAGAAAAAAAGGGGGGGGAAATTTTAATTGTGGTAATGGTTTGGAGGTTTCAGTTCATGGTTATTTAGCTCCGTTGGACATGTGGCAACAAGATACTCATTTTCAGACTAGGATATGAATGAGATGAGGAGGAGGAAGGGACTTGAGCTTCACAGTCTTTCTTCAGGGCACCCCATCATGACGTGAAGACTTCCTGCCAGACCTTTTCTCCTAACCACCCTGAATCCCACTGTTCCCAAGCTTCTACCACATAAAACTTGGAGAAATTTTCTAGATCCAAACTGTAGCATCTTCTTTATTTGTATGGGTTGTCCACACACGCTCCCTACAGGGGCAGATGTTTCTAAGGATATATATAACATGAGGAATGCAGAAAAGAATCTGGAAGGTTACACACACACACACACACACACACACACACACACACGATGTGCGCATGCACACACAAGTCTCTTGTTCTTTTCTCTAATCAATATGTAAAAACAAACAGCAGCAATAACAAAAAAAGCACAGAATACTGTAGAATGGATGCTGGTGGAGCTGTGGGTACCTCTTACTTTTATGTCAACTGACTTTTCCGCTGTTGCTACATCAAAAGAGACCAAGCTCTATGCGGCCCCAAGGTCCTGATCTGAAGTTTTTTCAGGCTATATATAAGCTGCAAAATTAAAGTTGCACTGTAAGAATAACCAATCAAAGGGTAACCTCAAAATAACTGGTTCATGTGCAAGGCCAATGCAGGAATTTTTATCCAACAAGCTTGATGAACACTCAACGCCACCCCCCCCCCCCCCCCCCCCCCCCCCCCCCCCCCCGCCCTGCTCCTTCTTACTTGCCAGAGCCCTCAGAGACCCGTGAAAGGCTCATCTACAGCTGTTTGTAAAATTGTCCCTTGTAACAAAAGCCCGTCAGGAGTCATATAAGTAATAGCATCTACATAGGGAGGACCAGGGTGTCAAACAGAGCAGGAAATGGCCAGAGGCCAGGGTTAACAACTGGGGAACAGGAGTTATGGTGAGTATCTGTCCTCAGATTGCTTGGCCGGGCACGGCTTTCCAAGGCCTTGGCCAGGGTAACCCAGTTTATTTTCAGTTAACCTGGGTATGCCCTAATTTATTATGGGAGCTTCAAATTTGCATGTCTACTTTAAGAGACCCTAACAAGTACACATAATAAAATGTTAATTTATGCCTTCTGTGAGGATTGGAATCTAGTGTGGCTTTGACGCAACTGCAAAACAGAACAAATCTGGAAACTCTGGCAGGCAGGAGAGGAGAGTGGAGGAGGGAACGCGTGCTTCTTTGGGTTTTAGAAGGGAGACTGAGAGGAGGTTGGGAAAATGCCCTGGCATTCAACTCCATTTAGAACCCCAAAGGGACTTTCTACAATAGTTGAGGGTGGCCCTTTTGTCTCAGATCCCTGACCAAATACAATATCGAATTGCGTCAAGCATAAAGTAAGCCCATGGTGAATACTTGGTGAATTGGCTCATAATGGTGGGAATGTCTTGAGCATAGACATTTCCTTCCATGGTTCAGGAACTGTCAGGTCTTGCTTAGCTCCTTTATCGTTCCACACCCAGCTTCACTCTAACAGAAACCTCCTATACATGGACATGTGTGGTGTTCATAGCAGCAAAACAGTCACACCTGCAAAGGATCTCTGGATTCTTCAGACATTACCCAGGGAACACTGTCCTAGGTGATCTTTTCCATTCAGTTGTGGCTAGACTCTCCTCTTCTGGGGCCACCCGCATGGCTGACACTCTAGACCAGGTCTGTGGTAATCAGTCTTCCTAATGCTGCGCTCCTTTATGCTATTGTTACCCCCAACCATAAAATTATTTTCATTGCTACTTTGTAACTGTAATTTTGCTATTGTTATGAATCATAATATAAATATCTGTGTTTTCAGATGGTCTTAGGTGACCCTGTGAAAAACTTGTTTGACCCCCCAAAAAGGTCGTGACCCACAAGTTCAGAATCACTGCTGTAGAGTCTCCTAAACTGGTCCTATTATTTAGAATTGATTCATTAGTTTATTCTTTTCATTCATACTGACTTCAGGCTGACTTCAGGATTAAAATACACCAGCAGACTTCTGGTACATGTATGTAAACAAATTTTGGAGCCCTTGCCAATCCTGTGATACCACACTTGTAAGAACCATTCCTTTCTCCACAAAAGCGAATCCCAAGTAACCACACATGCCTTAACCCACCCGCCACAGTCATGGATTGCATTGGAGTTCCCCTTGACCCACATTGGTTAAGCATTATTTTCCTCTTAGGAATTTATAACTGTATTTAAGAAAGATGAGTAGAGGTTAGTATCTGTGTTTGGCACAGGCATGGAGTTTGGAGGTATGGAGGCCATCTGCTAGGAAAATCAAGACAAGCCAATATATGGAGGCAAACAGGAAAAAATAAAACAGAATCTGCATAGGTTTGGGTATTCTTCCTTTTATTGGGTTCTGAAGATTTGAGATCCTTTCTAATAATTTTCTATTCATTGAGTGGGCTTGTTTGGCTAGAATCTTGGTACTTGCAACCAAAAAGAGTTTCAAAAGACACTAAGTCTTACCATAGACTCCTGTTGCTCTAATCAGGACTATAGCCCTAACAGAACTGTCACACTCACTAGGATTCACTGCTCAGCTTCCATCATTGTCACAACCCATGCTTAGACTCAGGGCACTCTCTATACTGCCCATCTAACTCAGATCATTTTTCTCTGTCCTTTCCATGTGACCCTTTTTGAGTCCTCTCTCTCTCTCTCTCTCTCTGTACGTGTGTAGTGTGTGAGGGAGCATATATGAATGGGAGGATACGTGTGTGTGTGTGTGTGTGTGTGTGTGTGCACATAGTTCATATTGTGGAGTCTAGAGGTCATAATCTGATGTCATTTCTGGGCAGCTCATCTTGTTTTTGAGATAGGCTAACACTGGTAAATCACCAAATAGTTGAGGCCGGCTGTCTATAGAGTCATGCACCTGTCTGCCACCTTGTCCCCAGTGCTGTGACTACAAGTATCTATCTCATCATGCTGTTCTTTTCACATTGGTTCTGGGGACAGAAGTCATGCAAGGTAAGCAATTTATCTACCGAACTATATCCCCTTCTCTGTTCCTTCTTTTTATAGCTCTTCAAGGCCCCTCCCCTGGCTTGTTTCCTTCTCTTTCCCTGGATCACTGCCTGGCCTGGAATGGTCTTTCCTTCTTTCTTAGCCATCCATGTGATCTATATTAGACTCTGGAAGCTTTCCATGTTTGTGTGAAGCAATAGAAATGACCACACTGGAGAGAGTGGACTAGTGGGCACAGCACCTAATATTTACAGCAATGAAAAATTTACCCAATTAAAAATGGGCTTGAACTGCTGAAGAAGTGAGTGAGTTAAATTGTGTTCTTGGTTTATGGGAAGGCAGTGTCTTCCTTCAGGAAAACCTGAACATTTTCCAGCCCCAGGGAAGACATCAATCAGTGTTCTCCCAGATGTAAAGGGCATGGCAGGGTCTGTATACATAGAAAGCATACAATAATTTATCAGAACCTTCTCTGTGTGTTCAATTTCAATGGAGTTCATCATGAAATGAAGCAGGATGGCAGAGGAGAAGAAGACTGGATGAATGGCTTGGACTGTCTGATGAAAATAAACCAGAGATGCTAGGCGGAGAGATAGATCAATGGTCAAGAGGACTGACTGTTTTCCCAGAGGCCTGTGGTTCAATTCCCAGCAGCCACATGGTGAGTCACACCCATCCATAACTCCTGTTCCAGGAGATTCAAAGGCCTCTTCTGGTTTCTGTGTGTACCAGGTATATGTGTGGTACTCAGACACGTATGCAGCAAAGCACCCCCACACAATAATTAATAATAATAATGATAAATGCCAGAGATGTTGATTATATTCCTGGTGGGAGTCCAGTGGAAGTGGTGAACAATAGATACCCTCATTTTAGGTGCACGGAGCCATGCCATAAAATAGTTCACATGATATGTGCTACAAAAAAGAAGCTCAAAGAAGTTATTTATTTCAAATTTTATGCAAAAGAAGCCGAATCTGTACTTTGTGCAATCATTTTCATGGCGGCCAATCTTCCTTTGAGATCAGCTGGACAGGCTGCCTCTGTTTTTTTTTTCTTCCCAATGTTCACCTTGTAAATTCGCTTCATTGCATATTTTCTCTTATAAGAGGCATTTTTCAATAACCCAGGAATGGGGAGGGATGGAGTGAGGACAGAAGGGAGGGGGCTGAGTTAGAAGAAAACAACAAAAAACAAAACCGAGACAGAGTTGTGTCCTGCAAACACGACATACGGGATTGTAAGACTTTTTTTTTTTGATGGCCACGCATATGGAGAAGGTCTCTCGCTGCTTATAGTCTACACTGGATTTCTCCTGTGTTCCTTCTGGCTTCCTGTCATTCCTTGCCAAAAAAAAAAAAAAAAAATTCTGTCATTCTTTGAAATCATTTTAATTTTATTTTGGAGTGGGCTCCAATTTGTATTAAGTGTGGGATTTCACACTGATGTAGGGATCACAACTTTAAAAATTGGAAGTAGGTTCTGATGAGAACAAATTCAGTTACAATACTTTTTTTTTTTTTTAAGCCATTAAGATCTAAACTCCTAGGAGTCAGAAGCCTGCTGCAATGCTGAAGATCTCACAGCAACTTCAAAAATTCATTTGTGCTTGTTGCCCAGATTTGGCAGTGGTGGTGGCAGTGGTGGTGGTGGGGCATTATTTTGCATGTGGTAAACATTGGTGATTTGGTAAATTAGCTTCACCAGCCACCTGGTAAAACACAGATTCACAGGAAGATTGGGCTACACAGGACAGAGTGAGAAGATTCTTATGGGAGGGAAGCATGAATCTGTCTAGTTAACTTCTCAGTAGCCCACAGTGCCATGTCTGGATTCTTCACCATTATACATCACACATAGAGAGAATGGAACATGAGATTTTTTGTTTTGTTTTGTTTTTAATAGATTTCTAAAGGCAGAGGCCACCGGAATGTTGGAAACTTGGAAATCTAAAGAAAGCATGTTGTATATCAAAGATTCAAAGCGGTGCAACCTGACTGAACAAGAAACACATGTGAATAGATTAGGAATATGGGCAGAAGCCATGATTCTTTCTTCCCTGGGACCTGTGGGTCACCTGAATGCCTGTCTCAGGCAATGAGTTGGGGATGGAGAGTGAAAGAAGAAGCAAGATCTAGTGAATCACCTGGTTCATAAGTATGAAGGAAATATCTAGTAACTCTCTATGCTTCCTATTAATGCCATTGACAAATCATTTCTGGAGAAGAGATAACCCAGCCTAGATGATCCTGAATTTTTGTCCTCCTGCGCCCCCTAGTGTTGGTCACTGAGTAGTTTCTGGGTCACAGGGTTAATACTGAAAATCTGTCATTCTTAATTACATTCTTTGGTGAATGAGAGACTTCGAGGGGAGATAAATTAGAAACAGATTACAGTTGAGAAATGGATTAAATTAGCAACTGTGAAAGTTTCAGGCTACACTTGTTTAAGAAAGAAGCAGCCTTGATATGCTCAGGATCAAGCTGTGAGAAACCTGGGCAAAACTGTCATTGTGTGAACCAGAGCTTCTCAAACTTAGAAAGCACGGCTGTGATGATCAGGAGACCTTGTGAGGACCCAGATCTTTTATTGTTTCTAGATGCGTCTTCCGCTCTGTGTCTTTATCACGTTCTCAAGAGGGATAGAGGACGTTGGTCCATGGATGACTCTCCTCTAGCATGCAGGGTGGTGGCTCCTCTCAAGTATGTCTGTTTGGCTCCTCCAGCCCTCCAAGATTCCCCCAACCTGCTTTGTAGTGGTTCCCCTCATTGCTTCTATTTCAAGCACTTTCAGTTTGCCAGCAAAGTTTTCTGACCCAAGAAGCGTTTATGAACAGAATTTACTGCTTGTAACAGTGGGTTGTTTATTGCCACCTGTTACTGCTTTGTGATTCTCTGAGTCGTTTTGGTTTTTTCATCTAAGGTTTGTAAGGAAATGTTGTCATATCATTTTGTCTCTTCTCAGGTTTCTGCACAGTGCATCTCACAAAGGAGACTACTATAAAATATGTCCGTGGCTTCCTACCACAGGGATTGGCTTGGAAGTACATCTGATCTTACAAAGTGAAGTTTGAACATGAAAGAGCAGAGGAGAAAGGGTTGGGAAGGTCTTGAGTGTTGTAAAAAAGAATCTTGGTAGCACATCTAGGGAGAATTTGGATATCTTACAACATTCATGATAACTCTACCCTGGCTTTGGAACTTTAAAAAAAAACTTTTTATTGGTGCTTTGTGAATTTCACATCATGAACCCCAATCCCACCCATCTCCTCCCACCCCTCATATCTATCCTTCTCCGTTGCAACCTCTCCCACAACAGAGAAAAAAAAACTCTCAATGTGGAAGATGTAGCTTGTTACAGTGTGCCCCACAGTATACCCTTTTGTCCACATTTACTTGTTTACAAATGTTCATTGCAATGATTTGTTGGTCTGGTACGAGGCCTCTGGCTTCTGTTACTCTGTCAATATTGGAACCTCACTGAGATTCCTCTTGGATATCGGGTTGTTGCCCTGTGTCATGGAGATCCTGCAGTTTTGGGTCTTTAGGACTGTCCTCTTCATGCTCTCCAGCAGTTCATAGATAGGATAGAGTGGGACAATTCAAAGCCCTGCCTCTGTGTATCTGAGTTGGTCAGCCCCCCATTTCCCCCACACCCACACCATGGGGTGTGCTCTTATGCTCTTTTGCCCCTAGAGCTAGCTCTCCCATGGTGCCCAGGTGGGCAGCAACCCAGACTAGGAACATCTGCCTGCTCTTTGATGGTAACAGAGCCCTGCTTCTGCAGGGCCACAGACTCAGACATGGTCCCCCATGGCAACACAGGCCAGGACCCCACCATGGTCCCAGGTGGCATCAACAGCTACTTACTCACATCAGGTTGTTCCTCACTATCCTTGAGTCTCCTGTTCTGATTCTCTTCATTGTGCCCACATCCTTCTGTTTCTCTTTTTCTTTTATTTCTCTACTACTTACTTGTTCCTCATAGTGGCGCCCAGGGTTTCTGAGTGTCTGGGGTCATCCTAGGAGTGCCATGCCCCATTTGTGGATTATGGGACCGGGCAGGGGTCATCTCGAACATGATCTACCCTTCCCCTCCCCAGGCCTGTGTGGTGCCAGACTGGTGTCACCTCAGGCTTGCTACTCTCTGGAGGCATGACTTGAGTGGCCCCATGAGGTGGTTGTCTGTCTCAGACTCACTCCTGCCTGGAGCCCACAGTCTCATGTAGGAGCCTGAGCACACCCAGTAAACACATAGCCTCTCTTCTCTCTGCTACCTACTGATGCACGTGTGACACAGCCGTGAAACTTTTACTAAGGCTGTCCTTGAAGTTAAGGGTCTTGTTTTGACTTCTACTGATGCTCAAATAAATCACACCATGTGAAAACATCCAGCTTCCTAAGGAGAGAAAGAATAAACCATGTAGATATGAAAGTAGCACACACTACTAAAGAAAAAGTATTATGTGCGTCAAAAACAGTGAAAATTTCATGTCAAGAGAAAGTCTGGTCAAGAGAGATTTAAAAAAAAAGTCTTATCTGCATTGTGATGGGTCATTTTATTGTGAAAGATGTTTAATGTGCACTTGGCTTTGAGAAACAGGATGTTATACAGACCAGGCACCAAGTGGATGAGAGTATATCACAGGGCAGATATCCAGCAAAGGAGAGTGTGTCATGGGCCAGATACCCAGTAGATGAATATACTACATAGACCAAACACCAAGTAGATGAAAGTATATCACAGGCCAGATATCTAGTGAGTGTGTGTCACAGGCCAGACACCCAGTGCATGTGTATGTGACAAGTCTGAGAAAGGTGCCGATGTAGTGGACAGCGGGAACAGATGTGCCTGCTCAGGGGCAAGCATCTCTGTCTATGTATTCACTGTCTACAGCATTTCCAGTACTGGCACTCATATTGGAGCACATGATTTCTGAATCTGCTGGCAAATAAGCTATAATTATTCATTGTAATTACCAGATTATTGTCTCAAGCATCAGAAGTATCAGCTGAGGGTGGTAGTACTTATAGCATGGGTTAAAGTGCTTTCTGATAACAGGGCCTCCTCTTTGGCATCTCTGCGAGCTAACATCAACTTTACTCGGATATCTCCAGTCAAGAGTACAATAATCTCTTATTTTAAAGCATCTTCTATCATTAGAAAAATAATTTGTCTTCACTGCTATAAATTTAGAAGACAAAAGCAGAAGTATAAAATTAAAAGTTGGAACTATCTTTGTCACTGTCCTGGAGTTAAGCACCACCGACAGTTGTTTCTGCATCTTCCAGAAATCTGTTCATGTGCTGAGAGCAAATGAACAGACACTTTCATTTTAAAAATGCATATTGTGTATATTTTAAAGTTAGCTTTTATCTCCATTTGTCAGTTTTTTCCTACAACATCACTTTTAAATATTGGATAAGCACATTTGACTTCTAAGTAACTCTACTTAGTAGGACCTTTCCTTGTATCAAATGAAAATGCCCCCCTTATTCTCTGCCATGTGGAGTCACAAGCAATAAAGTACCAAATCTGTCTTCTCCAGGCCAGCTTCCCAAAACCGTAAAGACTGCTCTTACATCTCCTGAAATCTTTTTTCTAATTTAATAGAAAAAATCATTAAAATATTATTATATCATTTTTCCATTTCTTTTTCCTCCCTGCAACTCTTCCCATATCCTCTCCCTCTCTTGACCCCCAACTCCCTCTCAAATTCATGACTTCTTTTTCTTTGATTATTATTGTTGCGAGCACACAAGCTCTCACACACAAACACATGAATGCAAGCACACGTGAACACACACATAAATACAACCTGCTAAGTTCATTTAGTGTTGTTTGTGTGTACATTATTTCAGGGCTGATCATTTGGTATCGGATAACCAATTAGCGGGGCTTACCCCTGGGGGAAACTAATTCTCCACATGTCAGCATTCTTTAGCTTCCTGAAGTTGTCTGTCTAGTCCCCAGGAGGTTTCCCTCTTCTGCTATAGCATATCTTTGGTGGTGTCCTTTGTTCAGCTTTTGTTCAGGCAGCCATACTGCTGAGGTATCATGGGTGTAGTTTCTGTCATTTCTAGGATACATAATCTTGCATCGGACTTCCTGTTCCTCTGGCTCTTGTAGTCTTTCTATCCCTCTACCACATTGTTCCCTGAGCTTCAGGTGTAGTAGTAGTAATTGTGTGTCTGTAATGGTGGGGCTGGTCACTCCAGGATTTGTTGATCTCTGTGTTCTGACTAGCTGTGGTTTTGTTTAATAGTCTCCATCTGCTGCAAAGGGAAGCTTCTTTTTAAAATTCTTTAAAAATATAAATTGATAAATAATAGCTGCATATATTTAAGTATGATTTTATGAGCACTGGACACAGTTTTTGGACCAACAAGCCATCACATAGTTAAGGTGATACCCAGATCCATTACTTTCAAAAAGTTTGTTCAAGCCTCTTTGTGTGTGTGTATGTGTGTTAAGAAAAAAGAAAATTTGACACAAACTCTCCTCCTCCTATTACTTTGAACTTATAATTCAGTATTGTATGTTGCAGTAGATTCTTGAATAGTAGCTGGGAATGCCTGGTTCTTCAGGCACCTATTATAACTGAAGCCTTGAACCCATTGACCCAGAGCTTCTCATATTTCCCTTCCCCAAACCCTGGAAAAATACTACACAAATCTTTGCAAGTATGAGTTTGGTTGTTTTAGATGCCCTTGCATGTAGAATCATGTAAGATTTGACCTTCTGTGACTGCTTTATTTAATTTAGTATGATAATCTCCAGCTTCATCCATGTTGTGATATGTGGAAGGATTTTCTTCTATTTAGTGTTCAGTGGTATTTTGTGCCATATACTGCATTTCCTTCAATCTGATCCTTAATAGACATTTAGGTTGTTCCTATGTCTTGGCCATTTTGACTAACACTGAAAATGATATCTCTTGAATTTTGAGAACAGCTACCCAGAAGTGGAATTAATAGGCTCATATGGCAGTGCTATTTTAAATTTTTGTGAATAATATTTGACAAGAGTGCCAAGAATATTGCATGAGGTCTGGGCATGCTGGCACATGTCTCCAGTTGTAGCAGTACAGGTCTGAGGGTCAGGAGTTCAAGGTCATCCTCAGCTTCAGTGTGATTTTGAGGCCATGGCTATGAGATCTTTTCTTTTTAAAAAAGGAGTATGTAAAATAAGGAAATGAGGGACTTCCCAACAAATGGCACTGGAAAAGTATATAGTAACATGCAAAAGAATCTCTAGACCCCTTTTGTTTTTATCTTATCACACACACACACACACACACACACACACACACACACACACAAATACTCTTTTTAATAAATGTGATCAAAATTAAGATCTGAAGAAAAAAATGAAATTTATGGCAGTTAAATTCAACCCATTGCCTCAGTATATTGAGAAAAAAATTCAAATGTCAGTCCAACAGATGTACTTTTTCGTATTTCTTTCTGAATTAAAGAAATAATCAGGTGAATTGTAGACAAATGTCACCATCTATATACAGAGCAGGGCCCAGGACCAATCTTTATTGCACTGCAGATCTTCTCATAAATATTCCCAGATCCCTCAGATTGTTTTCCTTTATGAAACTCAATTATTTTGATATTTCATTTCCTGCATATGTGGTTTCCATGTGTGTGAACAGGGTTTAAAGTATGTGTGCCACTATATGTATATACACATGTGAAGGCCAAGAGTCAACCTCTGTCATCTTCCTTAGCTGCTCTCTACTTTTGTTTCTTTTATACACACACACACACACACACACACACACTGCAATCTGAATACTCTTATTCAATTTCTGTCATCTCCTTCTTCCTTATCTAACCCATCTTATAACCTCTTTTTCCACATTCTTGTATTTTTTTTTTCTCTCTTTATGTCCCTTTGGGTTTGACCAGTGCCAGCTATGTGGCCTTGGGATTGAAACTATCCATTGGAACTTGTGGATTCACCACCGGGTGCAGGACTGAAGTCAGGCTCCTCCAGAGTCTGTCAGTAGTAGAGAGTTCAAGAGAAGGGAACCAGGAACTGGATGCCACAAGCTCCTCCCAGATCCACGACTGACTGTTGAGCTGGCCTGTCTTGGTCAGCGTCAGTGCAGGTAACTGTAGATGCTGTGATGGTTCATGGTTGCACTATTGTGCTTGTGAAGGAGGGAATGTCACGGCCCTTCTGGTCATCTTCCAGTTTTTGCATTTCTTCAATGTCTTCTGAGCCGCCAGCAGATAGTGAATTGACATGTTTAGAACTGAGCCCCAATCCTTCACTCATCTTAGCATTCAGTACCGCTCACTGCAAAGAACGACTTTTCTGACTAGGGTTAAGAGTAGGTTTATTAGAAAAAAAGCATAAAAGCATAAATCCAGCTATTTAGAAGGCAGTTAGACATTATATCTATTTAGCTAAATGTTAGTAATCATTTCCTGTGTAGACTTATGGCCTCCTGATGCATTTAAAAAAAACTTTTTATTGTTTCTTTGTGAATTTCACACCATATATCCGAATCCCACCCATTTCCCTGTCCCTCCGTAACCAACTGCTGTCCTTGCAACACCCTCCCAAAAAGGAAACAAACAAACAAAAAATCATCTTACCATAGAAGTTGCCATGTGTCACGGTGTGTTCCACAGTATACCCTTTGTCCAAAGAGCTTACTTGCAAATATTCATTGCAATGAGTCATTGGTCTGGTTTGGGACCTCTAACTTCTGCTACACTATCAATACAAGACCCTTATTGTCCTTTTGTATATTCTGTTGCTTTTCTGTGTCATGAAGATCCTCCAGATTTTGCTCTTTGGTTAGGCTTATGGCAAGAAGTGTAGGCTTCCATCTATGGAGCATTCTTCAAATCCAGTCAGAGAGGCCTCGGTTAGCCCATCACAGTCCTGCTACTATTCCATGCAGGGGCATTTTGCCTGGCAGGTTAGTACTATAGTTTGTAGAGTTCATTGTTGGGTAACATTGTTGATGTCTACCCCTCCTACCTCCTCTGGTGTCTTACCTTGGTTTTGATTAACAAACTCAGAATTTGTTAATTTGGCTGGGCTGGCCTAGGGAGCACTAGAGACCTAACCAGCACTGAGTTTACAAGTGCATGCTTTCACAGCCTGCATCTTTCCCCTGGATTCTGGGGATACAACTCAGGTCCTCATGCTTGCATAGCATGACTTTGCTGGCCACACTGTCTTCCAAGCTCCCCGAAGAACTTTTCTTTACGACTCTGTTTAAAGTGGATAAAGAATATGGTTAATATTAAATCGACTCAACATTTTGTTTTACCATTCCTTGCTCACATGCCTTACTATATGTTTAAAATCCTAAATGACTTGATCTTGGCTGAATGCAGAGCACATTTCTCAAAGCTTCCTGATGCTTTGTAAGTGGGCTGTCAATCAGGAGCTCTGGCTTAGGATGCAAATGTCTGCCCTTTCAAGCTTCATAGCTCTCTGGGTGATGTCCTTAGGAACTACTCTCAGCTGGATGATAAGCAAGTTGGAATCTGTCTTACTACAGCCTACAGAATCCACTCTGGAGCTCTGTTCGTTTTGCTTCTAGTCTTATACTGTCTCTTGCCCTTTAAAATAAGTGTGTGCTCATTATTCCTTCAAGCCCCACTTCACAATATCCAAAGGGACCAATTCAGTTCCCAAGTAGTCAAACATTTATTTGCACCACAAACACAAGCAAGCAAGAAGCTGAGTGAGTGTTTCATTTTTCCATCTATTTAGACACCGTAGAGGGGCATATTGATCTTTCTTTGCTTTCACCAATCTTCAGCAACTACCTGGATGGAAGACAAAGAAACACTTTCCAGTCCTAAGTCTAATTGCTATCCTTGAGTTCTTGCTCCATTTTATCATACATCTGTGCTTCAGAGACAGATTGCAAGCTCCCAGAACAAAGGGGAGTTCGCTGTGAAACAGGAAGTGAGAGTTGGAGTGGTTGGTGTATGTCAAGCAGAGCCTGTGGTTTCTATTTGAGTGACAGTAGCTGCTCCAGTAATGAGCTAGAAAGGGGAGGCAGTCTTTCCTAAGTGCAAAGTCACTGCTTTTCCGGATTCTATGGCTGATACATTTTTGTGGAACAATAATTTTTTGAAAATTACTTCCAAATTTTGTTTAAAGATCACATTGCTAAGAAAGCCAGGCTACCCTTTTCTCATAATTCCATGACATCACTCAGTTAAATCATTTTTCAGGGAACATCTCTGTTTTGCTACTGCTATTTAGGGTTATCTAATGTTCTTCCCTGAATCCACTGGAAAATTAGACTCTTTTTGTTGAGGTTTAAGTTGTAATGTTACTACATTTCTATATCAGACCTGTTTTGAGAACATTTTAATTTTAATTCTAGCAGTAGCATGTTAGGAGTGTGTGTGTGTGTGTGTGTGTGTGTGTGTGTGTGTGTGTGTGTGTG
>CAJQZJ010004752.1:923188-1017398 GCA_907164525.1 Lophiomys imhausi
CTCCTCCTCCTCCTCCTCCTCCTCCTCCTCCTCCTCCTCCTCCTCCTCCTTCTTCTTCTTAATAGCAGCCAACAGGCAATTGAATCCAAGATTTGTCTGGATTACAAACCCGTCATCTTGAAAAGATTCAGGTGTGGTGTTGAATTTTGGAGAAATAATGCCATTATTCTCACCATGTGACTCTGTTCTTTAAGAAAGGCGATATTTACTTGGAGCATGTGATACTGGGCAGAGCAGTGTTGGGAGTGTCTGCTGGTTTCCTAGTCATTCTTAAATTAAGGCTCTGCAATCTGTTACATAAATCTCTATTTTCTTATTTTAGGTTCAGCCAGAATTTTGCTAGTGAATAAATCAGACATCCAGATGTCATCTCCCCCTGACTAGATATAAATCACAACCACAAGGCTCATTAGGTTTGCCAAAATTGCTTCACATGTCAACAAAACCTAATGTTACTGCCCAGGATTTGTCCCTCCACACTCCCAGCCCCCAGATGAAAAAGAGAGAGATTGCTCACCACAGAGAGGGCATCAGAGAATATTCCTGCCACGTCTGGTGATGAACAGTGAAACCTTTGCCCAGACTGATGGGCTGTGGAGGACTGAGAGTATCTCTTGCTCAAGGGCAGAGAAAAACAGCTTCCAGGACACTGTTTCCTCTTCTCATGAGAGAGGTTGTAACTGAGCAGCGTCATGGACCAGTTGCTTCACGGGACTGCAAGGAGAAACTGAGTGGAGTTTGTAATTGGCCACCATCCTCATCTGCTATATTGGGGAAGGCTGAGTTGCAAGGAGGAAGCCCACACCCCAGAACCTTCACAGACATCCATTTCTTACATTTCTCATTCAGCAATGAACTATTTCCTTTACTTCTTTAGAGGTCTAGTGGCTCTGCCATCCTCTCCCTCTTCTCAAGAGAGGTGCCCCAATCCTGGGCAGCTATGTTGCCCAGGAAAAAGGGTAGATCCTGCACAGATTTGCTCAGGGTATTTTGTGTGTGGGGCCCATCATCAATTATTCCGACAATACATCTCTCCCAGGATTCCCAGCCTCATAGGAACTTCTGACCTCCAGGCAGATGAATATATATGTTATTTCCAAGCCCAGGAGAAGAAATAAGCCTATGAGCATCTGGCCAGCTCTGCCTTGGAGGGCAAACCCTTTCTCTTCTTCCTTCCCAGATGCTACTCAGTTATGAATGCTTTGGTATGACTGTTATTCTCTTCTCTGCCCTCAGTGCATTTCAACAGTTGGGGTGTCAGGACTTCTATACTTGGCATTCTAACTCAATGTTAGGCATGTGGCCTGGAAGGAAACGTACAAGCAGTACCTTTTATGCACTTAATAATCGTTAAGAGTTAAAAGTGTAGGGAGGGTGACTCAGCAGTTAAGAACATTTGCTGCTTTTGCAGAGGACTTGGGTCCAACTCTTAATTCTAGTTCCAGGGGGATCTGATGCCCTCTTGTGGCTACCAAGGGCAATTGTGTTCATGCAGTGCACATACAGACACAGAGTCACAAACAAGTAAATGAAAACTTGTTAGAAAGTGTAGAAATGATTGAAATATGGCTGACACATCATCATTATATTATTTTCTAAAGGAAAACTGAAAAATTCCTGATGGGGAGTGAAATGTTTCTAAATGGATTAGCAAAATATTTTCCACTGTGACATGCATATAGAAGAGGAAATCTGTAACCTGCCAGTGTTTAGCAAGAGAGACATAAAGCTTGTGATGAATAATAAACAGCAACACTTTAGTTCAAACTCCCTACATTAAAATGACTTTCCCAATCAGGGAAAGACACATTCCTATCTTTATCTAACATCTGTGATGAAATACACGCAACTGTGGTTCAAACAGCAGATTAGGAGGGTTCACATCTATAGGGAATCCTTGTTACAGTTGTTCATTCTTCAGTTCCTTAGGGGGAAGTGAGGGAAGACAATCAGTGTTGCCTTTCCTGTGGGTTTAGGGGCCTGATTGTGGCTTTCGTTAACAGTATGTAAGTAATTCTTTAAGACTGGGCATCTGATTAATGTTTTCTCCCTCACAAGGATTTTAGTACACAGATTAATGCGTTAGTAAAGGGTTGTCAAAGACACAGAAGGAGTTAAGGGATGATCAGCAAATAAATGAGAGAAATAGTGACTGGATGCACAGAATAAGATTGTGTCCAAATCTAATGAGATAATTCTTTCTGAGAGCATTTTCTTGCTCTTCAGTTACCTTATTTCAGAAAGTTACCTTTATAGATTCACCAGTTTGGTAAAAGGGAGTCCTAATATTTCTCAAGGAGGAATTTTTGTCTTGTTTTGTGTAAGATTAAAGTCAGTTTATTGCTGAATCTTATAAATCCTTATAAATTGTTGAAATTTTTTCATAAATCTTAACAAAGTAGAATTACATTTACTGGTTAAGCCCAAGATAACAAGGCTGTGATCTTCTTCCCTACAGTTGTTGCTTGCTGCAGTTGGTGTAAAGAATTCCTTTCACTGATGTTGCTTTCTCTCCAGACTGTAAACATTGGTAAGACAAATTGAGTCTTGTTGATCACAATATTTTCAATACCTAAAATGATGGCTGACATTTATTGAGTTCCCCCAAATATTCACAGGACATTTGGATGGAGAAATAGAACCAAGGGGTCTCAGTGCCTTTTAGGCCTAAACAGAAATTATTGTGCCATGTTGTACTTTGCTCTCTGTTGCTATAATAAAACACTCTGACAAACGCAATTCAGGCCACAATCCACCTATGAAGGAAGTCAGAGCAAGGACTGAAGCAGGAATTGAAGCTGAAGCCATGGAGAAAGGCTACATGTTCTCTAGATCACTGACTAATGCCTGTTATCTTGCTTTCTCCCCCCCCCCCCATTAATTCACAGTCTGATGGCAGCACCGCTCCCTCCTCTCCTCCTAGTCCCACTCTTATACCACCTATCCCACTCTCCCTCCCTTTCTCCTTAGAGATGGGGATGTCCCTATGGGTACCCATCCACTCTGGTACATCAAGTCACAGCAGACTAAATGCATCCTCTCTCACTGAGGCCAGACAAGGCAGCTCAGATATGGGAGATATGGGAAAGGGATCCAAAGGCAGGCAAGGAGAATCAGAGACAGCCCCTGTTCCAATTGCTGGGTGACCCACATGAAGAAAAAGCTGCATATCTGCTACATATGTGTAGGGGACTAAGTGCAGCCTATGAATGTTCATTCGTTGGTGTTTCAGGCTCTGTGAGCCCACATGGGCCCAGGTTAGTTTACTCTGTAGGTCTTTTCGTGGTGTCCTTCACCACTTTGTCTCCCTCATTCCTTCCCCACCCCTCTCTTCCATAAGGCTCCCTGAGCTCCATTTATTGTTTGGCTGTGGGTTTCTGTATCTTCTTCCATCAACTTCTAGATGAAGCCTCCCAGAAGACACTTAAGCTAGGCTCCTATCTATCTGCAGTCAAAGCAGATTATCCTTAATAGTAATCGGGATTATCTCTCTCCCATGAGGTGGGTCTCAAGTTGGGCCATGAGGTGGGTCTCTTTGATTGGCTATTCCCTCAATCTCTGCTCCATCTTTATCCCTGTGCTTCTTGTAGTCAGGACAAATTTTTGGTTGAGGGTGTTGTGGGTGGGTTAGCGTCCTGCTCCCTCCACTGGAAGTACCACCTGGCTGCAGGAGGTGGCCTCTTTAGGCTCCATGTTCCCCTGCAACCAGGAGTCTCAGCTAGGGTCACCCTCAAAGACTTCTGGGAGACTCCCTTGTCCCAGAGATTCCCCCCCCCACCAATTTCTATTCTCTCTCCCCGCTCTCCCCCTTCTCCTCACACCTGATCTCTACCCTATTCACCTCCCCAGCCCTTCTTCCATTCAGTTCCCTCCCTCCATCTACCTCAGATGTTTATTTTAAGAGTTTAATTCACTGATACTTTTAAAAGCCTGCTAAAATTTAGTCAATTCGAGGGCAAACAGTGGTTTTAAACAGCTAGGGGAGCCTATAGGCATTCTTCAAAGATACTAATGTATGAGGTTATGACTTTTGTCCCAGTGAATCTCAAAAACACAAGGGACCCTCATGGGTTTTAGCAACTAGATTAGCCTCTGTCTTTTCTTTTATTCAACTGGAAACCAACACACACACACACAATATTGGTTGAGTTATAGTTGAAGAGTTTAAAGTGGTAAGAGTTCAGTTAGCCTCACAGCATAGAAGAACTGGCTTGTCTGATGCACACTGCATGTGTGCTTTAGGAAGAGTTATATTGCAGAGGATTCCATAATCTGAAAGTGAGGAAGTGTGGCTGTTCCCACGGACTTATTTACAAATTAATATTCTTGAACTTGGGCATAAACAAAGTACATCTAATTTACTTTATGAAGTTCACAAAAATGACATTACAGAGAAAAAAATGGAGAGCAAGTTTTAAAATGTTTGTCTTATCAGTGTACGGAAGTACAGCTGTCATGAACCACTAAATGTTCATAAGAAATATGACAGAGTGTGATGTGGCAGCTAAGTTTTATTGAGCATTCTCCTCATGCAATAGAAGGCCCTTGCAATAACAAAATTAGAAAAGTATTTTAAAAGAAAATTAACACTGAAAAGTGAGGCAAACTGGATTCTGTCAAGTCTGGGTCACTTGAGAGGAGGATTTTCTTATGCACACAGCACAGAGTGTGCCAACAGAAATTCTTACAAGAGGGGAGGTCATGGGAGAAAAAAGGAATGAATTAGTCATACAATCTTTGGAGTCATTGAAACTGTTTTTCCCAATAAATAAATAAACAAACAAACAAATAAATAAATAAATTTTAACAAAAATTGATAATTTAGGTAAAGTATCTCCATTGGAAAAAAATGTGTCAATTATAAATTAGGAAAACAGGTGACAGGACCTGAAGAGGAAGCAAAGAAGAAGAAAGAAATAACCTTGGTCTTTTCTTATTTTTGTGAAACCAGCTAGCTATTTTTAAAAAGATGTCTCCAGAAGACATAATTACTCCAGAAGTTCTTAGGTACATGAAATTGATCACAATAATTTGCTATCTAGTATTGATTATAGCATAAAGAGAAAAATTCTAAGCAGAAAAATAAGATTCATAATATAAAGATTCTAAACAGAAAAAAAATCATAATATTAAAAAAAAATCCCAGTAAGCTTCTTTCAGAGTGGGAAGCCCTGCATTGGGAAGTTACCAGGAATCTAGGCTCATCTGGTCTTTTTGTTCTGTATTCATCATTTGGCTTCTATCTCATATGCTCATACTCATTCAGAAGAATAGACAGTCTAATCCTTTTTAAAATTGCACATACCAATCTATCTCTCCTCCCTATTGGCTAGTGCCTAATCATATGGCCACACCTCTCTGTAAGAAGACTGACAGTTGTAGTCTTTGGCCAGATGGATGGAGTTCAGTTGAAACTCAGAATAAAGTGGCAGAGAAAAGACACTGGAGGTAGCCAATAGATTGTGCTACTGAGTTTGAGAGTGGAATATGAACAGTTTTGAAACTAAAATGATGTGAACTGTGTTTAGGTGTAAGAGCATGTAAAATGGAGCAAGTACATAAACAGCTAAATTGTGATCCATAAATTTTGATGATGGATAAAATCCAATAATAGGAGAGGGATCCAAGATGGCGGTGGCCTGCGCGGACGTATTTTGATTTCAGGGTTAACAGTCACAAGGTGGCAAGTGTTGCAGGACGCTGTACAAAGGGCATGACCCCTTCTAAATCTCACCCAGCTACTCAGGGACCATGGAGGATCCCTGGGCAGGATGCTCCTTCCCATTCTCGGACACGCAAGGAAGCCGCTGGACCTGGGAATCACCAGGAGAGACTCCCGGTAAGTTCCAACCTAATACACAGTGGGCAGATTCAGATCCCACGCAGAGATAATCCCCACCCTGCTGGCCACCCCCAGGTCTCGCACAGATGATCGAATTATCTGGCGAAAGGTTGCAACCCTTGGAAGTGAGCTCAGCTCAGCTGCAAAGTGCCTTCAGACTGCAAATCACAGTCTGTGACGAAACTGGCCAGTTTACAAGCCATGGGAGCGGCAAGGCTATTGGGGCTGAAAGGCAGATTTACCCACTACAGGAACCAACCCCGGGCAAACTGCGAGATATCTGAAACTGTCATATATCAGACTTTTGTACTAGTACTGGCCCTTCTGGTGGGGAACCAGAGCTTACTTATACAGAGCTCCACCACCTGGATTAATAAGGTCTCCACCTGGGAGGCGGGGCTGAACGACTCACCTGATAGGGGTGGAGTAAGGCAATTCGAATCCTGTACCAAAGCACCCCCTTTGGATGAAAGACCAGAAGACAGCAAAAAAAAAATTCCACATGGCCAAAGGCCCCAGACAAAAAAACAAACAAACAAACAAACAAACAAACAAACAAAAAAAAAACAGAGCGAAATGTCTCCAACAAAAGAAAGCAACACTATTCCGTCCAGCCCGAACCACCTCACCAAAACTGAAACACATGAAAACAATGACAATTCTACATTATGGAAAGTGATAGAGTCTCTTCAAAAAGAACTTAAAACTATGAAGGAATTCAAAGAAGCCACAATTTTACAAGTCAAAACAATGAATAACACCATTAAAGAGCTCCAAGCCAAGGGGACTCAGCTTGAAAAGAAAAAGGACAAAACAATGAAAGATTTCCAGGCAAAAACAAGCAAACTGGAGAAGGAAATGTACAAAACAAACAATACCATTCAAGACATGAAAATAGAAATAGAAACAATAAAGAAAACACAGTCAGAGTTAAAAGAGGAAATGGAGAATCAAGGGAAGAGAACAGGAACTACGGATGTGAGTATCAAAAATAGGGTGGAAGAGATGGAAGACAGGATCTCAGGCATGGAAGATTCGATGGAAGAAATCAGTTCAACATCCAAAGAAAATGAGAAAGCTAAAAAAATCTCTCACCCACAAAATCCAAGAAATCAAGGACTCAATGAAAAGACAGAACCTAAGAATTACAGGCATAGAGGAAAGAGAAGACTCCCGACTCCATGGTCCAGGATTTCCTCTTCAACAAAATCATAGAAGAAAACTTCCCAAACCTAAAGAAAGAGATGCCAGTAAAAAACCAAGAGGCTTGCAGAACACCGAACAGATTAGATCAGAAAAGAAACTCCTCTCACCACATAATAATAGAAACTCCAAATGTAGAGAACAAAGAAAGGATATTAAAGCTGTAAGAGAAAAAGGCCAAGTCACATACAATGGCAGACCCATCAGAGTCACACCTGACTTCTCCTCAGAAACTTTAAAAGCTAGAAGGGCCTGGACAGATGTCCTACAAGCCCTGAGAGAACATAGGTGCCCAGCCAGACTACTATACCCAGCAAAACTCTCCATCAACATAGAAGGAGAAAACAAGATATTCCATGACAAAATCAAATTCAAACAATATCTCCTCATAAACCCAGCCCTACAGAAGATCCTAGAAGGAAAATTCCAACCCAGAGAAGATAACTACAACCAAGAAAACAGAGGAAATAGAAACCTCCACAGCAACTAAACAAAAGAGAAACACAAGACAGCCAGCTATACGAAAATAATGGGAAATAACAACCCCTGGTCACTAATATCCATAAACATCAATGAACTCAACTCACCAATAAAAAGACACAGACTTACAGACTGGATCCGTAAACAAGACCCATCTTTTTGCTGTATACAAGAAACACATCTCACTACTGAAGATAAATACTATCTCAGAGTAAAGAGCTGGGAAAAGGTTTTCCAAGCAAATGGACGCAGGAAAAAAGCTGGAGTAGCCACCCTAATATCAAACAAAATAGACTTCCAATTGAAGTTAATAAAAAAAGACAGAGAAGGGCATTACATACTCATTAAAGGAAATATCCACCAATTGGACATCTCAATAATGAACATCTATGCCTCAAATACAAAGGCAACTACATTTATAAAAGTAACACTTCTAAAACTTAAATCACACATCAATCCAAACACTTTAATAGTGGGAGACTTCAACACCCCACTCACAACTACAGATAGATCATCAAGACAGAAGCCAAACAGAGAAATAATGAGTCTGAGATCATGAACCAAATGGACCTACCACATATCTACAGAACATTTCACCCAAACACAAAAGAATACACCTTCTTCTCAACACCTCATGGAACCTTCTCCAAAATCGGCCATATAGTTGGCTACAAAGATAGCCTCAACAGATACAAGAAAATTGAAATAACCCCTTGTATTTTATCAGACCACCATGGAATAAAGCTGGACTTCAATAGCAAAAGAATCAACAGAAAGTCTACACTCACATGGAAATTGAACAACTCTCTACTAGAGGACCACCGGGTCAGGGAAGAAATAAAGAAGGAAATCAAAGACTTCTTAAAATCCAATGAAAATGAAGACACAACATACCCAAACCTATGGGACACAATGAAAGCTGTGCTACGAGGAAATTTCATAGCACTAAGTGCCTTCAAAAAGAAAATTGTGACAGCTCATATTAACGAATTAACAGCTAAACTGGGTGAATTGGAAAAAAAAGAAGCAAACACTCCCAAGAGGAGTAGAAGGCAGGAGATCATCAAATTTAGGGCTGAAATCAACAACTTAGAAACAAAAAGAACTATACAAGGAATCAATGAAACCAAGAGTTGGTTCTTTGAGAAAATCAACAAAATAGACAGACCCTTAGCCAAATTAACTGAAAGACAGAGGGAGAAAACACAAATCAACAAAATCAGAAATGAAAAGGGAGAAATAACAACAGACATTGAGGAAATCCAGAGAATATTTGGATCCTACTTTAAAATTCTATACTCCACCAAATTTGAAAACTTAAGCGGAATGGACAATTTTCTTGATAGATTCCACCTACTGAAGCTAAATCAAGATCAGATAAACAGATTAAACAGCCATATAACCCCTAAGGAAATAGAAACAGTCATTAAAAATCTCCCAACCAAAAAAAGCCCAGGGCCAGATGGCTTTAGCACGGAATTCTACCGGACCTTCAAAGAGGAGCTAACAACAATACTTTTCAAACTCTTTCACAAAATAGAATCTGAAAGAACATTGCCAAACTCATTCTACGAGGCCACAATCACCCTGATTCCTAAACCACACAAAGACCCAACAAAGAAAGAGAACTTCAGACCAATCTCCCTCATGAACATAGATGCAAAAATACTTAATAAAATAGTAGCAAACCGAATTCAAGAACACATCAAAAGTATCATACACCATGATCAAGTAGGCTTTATCCCAGGAATGCAGGGATGGTTCAACATACGAAAGTTTATCAACGTCATTCACCATATAAATAAAATGAAAGAAAAAAACCACATGATAATCTCGCTAGATGCAGAAAAAGCATTTGACAATATCCAACACCCCTTCATGCTAAAAGTTCTGGAGAGAACGGGCATACAGGACCGTACCTAGAAATAATAAAGGTAATATACAGCAGGCCAGTGGCCAACATCAAATTAAATGGAGAGAAACTTGAAGCATTTCCTCTAAACTCAGGGACAAGACAAGGATGTCCACTTTCACAATATATCTTCAATATAGTACTTGAAGTTCTTGCTAGAGCAATAAGACAACTAAAGGAGATCAAGGGAATAAACATTGGAAATGAAGAAGTCAAATTATCCCTATTTGCAGATGATATGATAGTATACATAAGCACCCCCAAAAATTCCACCTGATAACTCTTACAGCTGATAAACACCTTCAGCAAAGTGGCTGGATAAAAAATTAATTAAAAAAATCAGAATCCCTTCTTTATACAACAAACAAATGGGCTGAGAAAGAAATAAGTGAAACAACCCCATTCACAATAGCCACAAACAACATAAAATACCTCGGGGTAACTCTAACCACGCAAGTAAAGGACCTGTACATCAAGAACTTCAAGCCCTTGAAGAAAGAAATGGAAGAGGCCTTTAGAAGATGGAAAGATCTCCCATGCTCATGGATAGGTAGGATCAACATAATAAAAATGGCCATCCTACCAAAAGCAATATATAGATTCAATGCAATTCCTATCAAAAAAGCAACACAATTTTTTGTAGACTTGGAAAGAGCTATTCTCAATTTCATATGGAACAACAAAATCCCAGAATAGCTAAATCAATCCTTTACAATAAAAAAACATCTGGAGGTATTATCATCCCAGATTTCAAGCTGTACTACAGAGCAATAGTTGTAAAAACAGCATGGTATTGGTATAGAAACAGACCAGTAGATCAATGGAATCGAAGTGAAGATCCAGAAATAGACCCACACACTTATGGCCACCTAATTTTTGACAAAGAAGCCAAAACAGCACAATGGAAGGACAGCATCTTCAACAAATGGTGCTGGTCCAACTGGATGTCCATTTGTAAAAGAATGACATTAGAGCCATACTTATCACCTTGTACAAAACTTAAGTCCAAGTGGATCAAAGACCTTAACATAAGACCTTTCACACTAAATCTACTAGAAGAAAAAGTGGGAGAAACCCTCGAACTAATTGGCACAGGTGACAACTTCCTGAAAAGAACACCAACAGCTCAGGACCTGAGATCAACAATCAATAAATGGGACCTCATGAAACTGAAAAGCTTTTGTAAGGGAAAAGACACTGTCATTCGAACAAAACGGCAGCCTACAGACTAGGAAAAAATCTTCAACAACCCCACATCTGACAGAGGGCTAATATCCAATATCTACAAAAAACTCAAGAAATTAAATGCCAAGAAACCAAATAATCCAATCAAAAAATGGGGGACAGAGCTAAATAGAGAATTCACAAAGGAGGAATCCCTAATGGCTGAGAGACCCTTGAAGAAATGCTCAACATCCTTAATCATTAGAGAAATGCAACTCAAGATGACTCTGAGATTCCATCTCACACCTGTCAGAATGGCTGAGATGAAAAACTCAAATGACAGCACATGCTGGCGAGGCTGTTGAGACAGGGGTACCCTACTCTATTGCTGGTGGGAATGCAAGCTTGTGCACCCACTATGGAGGTCAGTCTGGCGATATCTTAGAAAACTTGGAATAGCTCTGCCTCAGGACCCAGCCATACTACTTCTAGGTATACACCCAAATGCCTCTTCACGGAATCATAAGGAAGTTTCCTCATCTATGTTTATAGCAGCCTTATTTGTAATAGCTAGAAACTGGAAACAACCCAGATGTCCCTCAACTGAAGAATGGGTTAAAAAACTGTGGTACATCTACACAATGGAATATTATTCAGCTATCAGGAACAATGAAATTATGCAATTTGCAGCCAAATGGATGGAACTAGAAAAGCTCATCCTGAGTGAACTAACCCAGACTCAGAAGGACACATATGGCATCTATTCACTTATAGTAGGATTTTAGCTATATAGTAGAAGGTATCAATACTACAACTAACATACCAAAGGGAACTTGAACATAGACTTCTTATCTTTAATTTTTATTTTTTATTTATTTTTTATATATTAGTTATATTTTTTCTATTTTTTAGTCTTTTCTATCTATTGTATGCTTATTGATTTGTTTGTTTAGTAGTTCTCTCTCCCAGGCAACGAGACACTTTTCACTGATGGTACTGCTTTCTAGATCCCCAATGAATGAAGAGGCTCTTGGCCCTCATACGACCTCTCAACTGAGATGAGGGACTGTTATAAGGACACCCCACCCCAGAAAAATGGAATGGAAGGGTTAGGATGTAAAGAAAAAAAATGAAATGTGATGTTTTGGCCTTTTACTACTAATTGTCATAAACTGTTTAGGATAATTAAGAAATGCAAACTAATGTTTATGCAAGCCGGTCATTCTGTTAGGTACTATGACAGCCTATTATAGTTATTTTCTAAGCTAATCAGAAATAAAGCTGCTAAGAGACAAGCAACATCTGCTTACCCTAATATAAGAGATAGATAGGTTCAAAAACCTCAAGAGATCTGCAGAATATGGCATTCAAAGATGTTTTCATAACTTTAAATTTTTTATATCAAGACATTCAACTCCTGACAGCACCCCCTATTCTCCTCCAAGTAGAAGATGAGCATCGAAGAATCTCCAGTGGGAGATGACTGAATTAGTCGCAAGCCTATCTCTTGTTAGGAAAAGCCCTTGCTCCAACTGTAGACAGAATGCTGTCCATAAAGGACAAAACCTGGAAGCAGGTAAGTAGACAGCCTAGCTCTGCCAAGACAGGGTAGGTAAGTCCTTTATAACCCCTGCTCTACAATCAATGTCTGTCAGAGAAGTGGGGCCAAATGACTGAAGATCAATGCGGTTATGTATGGAGAGAAAATGGGAACTGTCCAGGCAGCCACTGGTATGTCATTTCTTAGTTTGGGAAGCTGCAGGCCTTGTACTTCCTATAAAATAAGATATATTTATCCCTCTCAGGTCTCTGAGGTGGTTGAAGAACAGATAGCTAGAGTCTCATAATTAAATTTTGAGTTGTTTAGGAGTCAAGAGAGTGTTATAGATCTAAGAAGATACTTTTAAAATTGTATTGCAAGTTAGTATGAATGTTGAGTTAGATATAAAACTTTAAACTCATGGAGATGGTTAGATAGTAGAATGTTAAAGTCAGGTACCAAATACATATGGACTGGACATTGGGAATGTATTTTAAGCAATATAACCCTCATAACTGTGGCCTAATTACCTCTGTTGTTTTGTATTGTATTTATTATTATAAGAGAAAGAGCCATTTGTTGGACCGAAAGGGGAAACTGTAGGGGGAAATAAGATATACCTTAAACTTAAAAGAAAAAAAAAAAAAGGGAAGAGGATGGGGGATGAGGGTGGGAGGGTGCGACTGGAGGGGGGAATAGGGAGGGGACTGCGATTGAGATATAACTTGAAGAAAGAAAAAATAAAAAAAATAAAAAAATCCAATAATAGTAGTTATTGATAGTTTGCCCAGGGCCCAATACAACCCTAGGCTATTTGTGTTGACTAGCTCATTTAAAACAGTGTTACATATGTCTCTACATGAGAGTCTCAAAACAACAAGAACAACAAATGCTCCCCCCCCAAAAAAATAAAAAAATAAAAACCAAAACAACAAAAACATGCAGCAAAAATCGAGGCTCAAAGCACTTTCAAAATTCACTGTTAGGCATGCATGAAAGACTCTCAATGTTTGGCAGACAATCTTAAGATGCATGATTGATTAAATGTGATTCCAACCTCAAGTCCTTATGAGAGTGTAACTGAAATGTCTCCACTCTGAATTATGCTGCAGAGTCTCTTCAGGCAGGTTTTATAATCTTGTGGCACAGCATCAAATAATTTGACTTTCCAATAAAATGTACTTGAAAGCTGGTCTCCCCTTTTCATCATAACATTCTGGTCCTAATATTCCTAGTGTCATCTATTTCCACACATACCTAAACAGTATCTGAACGATGTGGATGATTTGTGGTTCCAGTAACCAATCCACCAATCCCAAGGAAGAGCAGTCTCTAAATAGTGAAACCTCTGCCTCTTCCATTGTAAATCTTGCCTCTTCTAGGGGGTTCCTCTTCCTCCTGGCCTCCTTTCAATCCTGCTATGTGCCAGAGAAGTCAAAGTGTCTAAATGTGTTTCTGCAAGGGATTCTGATCAGCAATAGCATAGCTAAGTAAATACGTAACACCAGTCATTTAATTCAACACACCAATTATATCTCACCAGCTCCAGAAATTTGAATGAAAAGTAATCTATGATAAGGTAAATCTTGCAATCCATGTAGAGAATCCATGCAGAGAAGTAAAGACACAGTAACTTTAGAGGTCAAAGAAGTGAAAGGGTATAGTATAATGGCCAATGACAAAGCAGACCAATCCCTTTGAGTGTAGCAATTCCTGTGTGTAATTTATATGAATGGAGTCACACTACTTTACACTGGAAGTGAGGGAGGAAGAAAGAGCACTTGTATTAGGGTAAGAGCATTTGATGCATTCTATAGACAGTGTAAGACAGAAAATATGAACCTGCGGTGCCCTTAGAGACCCCCAGGTTTCCTGTGTAGTGGGGATTTTCAATGACAAACTCAAGGATATTAATTTCAAGTGTGGTATTTATAAAGTTAAAAAAAATTAACACTGACAAGTCTGGCTATGAAATGTTTACATTCTAACCCTTAAATCAGGGGTTACTCTGCTTTGTTGGGATTTGACAAGAAGAGATGAATAAAGGCAGATTCTGAGGGAGGAACGGCATGAGCGAATATGTGGCTAGAGAGAAGTGAAATACAGGGCACCGGGTGAGCGCATGGTGGACATTGGGAAGGGGCTTTCTGAAATGAATTAAAAGCTGCACATTTGTCCATGTGGAAGCAAGTTTCTCTAGACCATTCAGGATGAATCAGACTCAGGTTCATTTCAATTTCATGGGGCAGACATTTTGAGGAGAAGAACGTGAAACAGAGATCGGTGGCTTCAGGCTGTCTCAAACTCTTTGCTATGTGTTAGGCTCCACATGTTATAGCTTCCTTATGAAATCATGACAAGGAACTGATGCAAAGATGTTTCATGAGCTTAGTTCCTTTGGGGTTATTTTTCCCTTTTCTCTGAACTTGTTGACCCATTACTCCAAAGCATGCCTTAAAAGTAAAATGAGGCAGAGGTGAGAGTGGCTAGGGCTAGGCAGGACAAATGGGTTGACCTTCTTATTTTACATGTATGCTTGTGGTCCTGCCAAAGTATTTCCCTAAGCCTTCTCTTCTCTAGGATAGTGAGTAGTTCCTCCAAAGCTTTCCTTGTTGCTGCAGGTCTGCCTCCTTCTCCCATCTCATCCCCGCACGCTTGTTTCTGCTCAGCAACTCACAATGCATCGTTGGCAGATGGGTCTTAGATTGTAGTCTATATTTTCTATCAACAAATGTACACTTCAAATGAGCCCTGTGCATGCCAAACCTGACTGCAAGAGGTAAGGGTGGTGATTTTAGAAACTATTGGAGTTTCTGGGTGAGTTCTAAAGTCAGAGACACCTTCTGTTTTGATTACCTTCAAATTACATTCATTTAAGATATTCTGATGGAGATATATATTGTTATTTATTGGTGGACAAGAAGTACTGCGCTTCTAAAACTGAGAAATGTGTGGCCCTTCCCAATCTACCTCCTCCATACTTTATACCTTTAAATGTTATTGTGGTTAATCTTTGTCAGTCTGACTGATTTAGAATCACTTGGGTGATACATTTCTGGGTGTGTCTTTTAGGGTATTTCTAAAATAATTTAAATGAGGAGGAAAGAACTTCATGTATTTGGGAATTATCGTCCCAAGAGCTATAGTCATAGGCAATAAAAAGTGGTAACTGGAGGATGCTAACTAGATACCAGTATATATTTCTTTCAGAATGAAAGTAATGTTACTAGATTTCTCAAGATTCTGCTTTAATGACTAAATCCAATCTTTCTCCTATGGTTTCCCTACCACAATGGACTCTCTCATCAAATTATGAGTCAAAATAACTCTTATACCTTTAGGTTGTTGTTTTTGTTTTGTTTTGTTATTTATTTATTTATTTGCTTATCAGGTATTTCATCACAGTGATGAAAAAAAGCAACTAATACAAATGTTTTCCCAATAATCGTAAAACTTGGAGTGGGAGAGATGGCAGAGTGTTTAAGGGGGCTTGCTGTGCAGTGATGAGGATCAGAGTTCAAATCTCACCACCCACATAAAAAAACGTGGCATCCCCAAAATGTCTGTAAGTGAGGCTGTAAAAAGTTTCTTCCGAGGGTGACATAGACAAGGGGATTGTTGAGGCTTCCTGCCTTCCAAACTCCAATCTCAGGTTAAGAGATGAGACTCTGCCTCCAATAAGTAAGCAAAGAATGATAGAAGACATCCAATGCCCTCTTCTAGTCTCTATGCATGTGTGTTCATGCACTCTCTAAGGTACAAATAAACCAAACAAATCATTAAAAAATAATTATGAAACTCATAAAGGAGAAGAGCAGTGAAGAACCAGGAAAAGAAATTAATGAAAAAGCTTATGACTGAGTTTCCATGAGAAGATAGATTAACTTTCTAGAAGATACCAGAATTATCTTCAGTAGTAATGTTAGCAGTTTGGAGGAATTTATTTCAGGCCTGCTGACATGAGGGTATTTCTTTAGGAAAAAAAATACATCCTAGCAACTCCAATGGCAATAACTGATGTATGCTTCATTTCTGCGTTTTAATGTACATCTGATTGCAATTACTTCAGTTTGTTAGGCTGACCAATTTTAGAAACGTGGACAATGCAGTTTGCTGCAATCAGATGTAGTACAGGATAAGGTCAGCAAGCTATCTGGTAAGGAAGAAAATCTGTGTAGGATTTTAAAGGGTAACCCTGACATGCTGGAATATCCCTTTCCCAATAACCCCTTCCCCTGCTTCCTTTCCTCTCCTCTGCCTTTCTCCATCAAACTTCATTATTTAAATTCAAGTCATAAAACAGTTCATTAAGCTTGTGAACACTAAGGGAACAATGGGAATGTTCCTCTCTAGGAAAAGAAACACAGCAGGGAACATAAGCTGACCTAGGAACAAAAAGTTACAAGCAAATGAGAGCTTTAAAGGAGATCTCTGAAGCTCTAGAAAACATTCAGAGACTCTCTAGTCATGTGCTTATGAACAAAAGGAAACTTCCATTAAACATTCCTAGCCTCCTTCAGCTTGCTGAGTTATCACCCCCTAGACACCGTTCCTTGGGACTTTTCATTTACCAGATAACTCGCTTGTAAATGATCAGATAGAATGAGCAGGGTGTTGAATGGTCCCTCTGCAAGGTAACAAAAATAACATTTAATAGAATGTGAAGAAAGTAGGACTCCATTTTGAATTTGAGGAGCTATGGTCTAAAGAGAGTAAATATGTTGTTAGTGTATGGAAAGATAAGTGTTTGTGAGGATGTAACTGAGAATTTACACAGGTGACTTGATTTCGTCTGGTCCTGATATCTATGAACTTTGAGAAGAACATTCATTGATAAAAACATCCGTTACTTTTGACTAGTATTTTAGTATTTTTAAGATAGAAAGGATAAACTTTATAAATGTTTTGGCACACTTCAGAGCCATGGGGATTCTGTGGAAAAATGTACGGAATGTAAACAACTAAGTTAGGGTTGACGTGGGAGAAAACATCAGAGAGTCTTCCCGTCTCCACAAAATATCCAGTAAGAGCAGCTACAATGAATGATGTTTTTGAACAAATTATTCTTTAATAGAAATGAAAAATGAAATAAAATTTGAGAGCTTTAAAGGCACTTAGCAATACACTGCAGTATATACCAGTTCCTACTGTATTGTCTGGGCTCTGTAGATCTGTGTCATGAGCTATTTCTTTAAGCTGAATCTTAGTGTTTTGGTTTAGTTTATCAGGTAGGTACTAGAGGGAGGGGAAATACACTTTGAAGAGATTTCTCTTTTGGTAATCCATGCCAAAACTAAATAGTAATGTTTGTGAAAGAAATGAAGCCGTTAAGAAAAAAAAAATGTTTTAAGTATGAAAATTGGTAGAAAGGAAAGCTGTAATTTGAACCCTTTCTATCAGACTAATCTAAGAATATTTAGTTCTGTAGAGATCTTTAGATCTATATCTGTGTATCTGTTTAGTTGGCAATTTATTTAAATCAGGACCTATACTGTGCCACTATTGATTTTCTTTTCTTTTACCTTTATTTATTATTTCAAGTTACATATCCATCACAGTGCTCTCTTTGCACCCCTCCCGGTCCCACCCTCTCACTCTCTCCTCCCTCTCCCTACTATCCTATTTATCCAGAGTGCTGTGTCCCTACATATCAGCCCCCCTATCAGTTCAGCAGTCATATGAGGGCAAAGAGCTTCCTCTTGCACTGGGGGCCTACAGAGCAGCATGACTGGAGCAAACTGTACCACTAACAGGTAACAAAGTTTATGTTCCTGTTCCTTTTGGTGTTGGTTGTAAGATAGTTATCCTGTACTACATGGCTAAAATCCAATTATAAGTGAATAGATGCCATGTGCATCTTTCTGAGTCTGGGTTAGCTCACTCAGAATGAGCTTTTCTAGTTCCATCAATTTGTCTGCGAATTGCATGATTTCCTTGTTTCTGATAGCTGAGTAGTATTCCTTGTGTAAATGAACCACAGTTTTTTTTTTTAATGCATTCTTCAGTTGAGGGACATCTGAGTTGTTTCTAGCGTCTAGCTATTACAAATAAGGCTTCTATGAACATAGATGAGGAGATGTCCTTGTGGTTTGGTGAGGAATCAAGTGGATGTATACCCAATAGTGGTATGGCTGGGTCTTGAGGTTGAGCTATTCCAAGTTTTCTAAGATATGGCCAGACTTATTTCCATAGTGGTTGTACAAGTTTGTACTCTCACCAGCAATGGAGGAGTGTTCCCTTTCTCCACAACCTCGCCAGCATGTGCTGTCATTTGAGCTTTTGATCTTAGCCATTCTGACAGGTGTGAGATGGAATCTCAGAGTGGTTGTGAGTTGCATTTCTCTGATGACTAAGGATGTTGAGCATTTCTTCAAGTGTCTTTGGGCCATTAGAGATTCCTCCTTTGTGAATTCGTCTTTAGCCCTGTTCCCCATTTTTGATTGTATTATTTGGTTTCTTGGTTTTTAATTTCTTGAGTTCTTTATAAATTATGGATATTAGCCCTCTGTCGGATGTTGTAGAAAAAATTTAATTAAATTATGTGGGGAGCCATTTGTAGAAAAAAAGGCTAATTAAATTATTTAACCAGTATTTAGATTATTGTTAATTGGTTCGGCAGCTGTTAATGCTTATTCCACCATTATAAATGAGCATACACAGACACCATGTGGATTTTAACAAGCCTTGGCCTGAATTGAGCAATCTTGGCTCACCTAAGCTAGCTCTTAATTCTATTACCAAATATGACCCCATATATACTCCCTTTCTCCATGCTATGCAGATGTTCCTGGCCATGTGGAATGAGGTTCTTTTTTCTTAACCCATGGTGTGTGTCCTCCTTCTTTCTGCTCCTGGCTGGAAAGAATTAATCCTCATTCTAAAGTGCAGACTTTCTGTTCTAATCTCAGGAAGTCCCACCTTTCTCTGTCTTTGCCCAATCTCAGGCCTCAGCATTTATTTAACCAATTAGAGACAATGTAACAGACATCAAACAGGAACAATTAACATTTAGAATGCTTAACACTAAGCCATCAATTCCCTCCTTTTGTCTAATAAAAAGGATAAATTTTTTAACTCATATAGTAAAAACAATAAGGAAAAATATGAAACAATTAAGAAAACCATATACAAAAGTTACACACATAATGGTTAGCCTATTTGTATTAGGCAATCTTGAAGAAGAAAAAAAATCATCTCTCTATCTTGGTGTGTCTAAAGTTCTGAACCTAAGTAATTTCTATCATATCCTATATTTCCTTTTAAATCCTAAATAATTTAAGTTTAATTGAAATTTTATAGGTATTTTGACTTCAACCCCATCAAAGACATAAGAAGGGATAAAGTTATTATTTGAGTGAATAGGAAGCATAGGAGAGCAGCTTCCAAAGAGAAATATGACAGTTTGTTGCCTAGACAGTCCTAAATATCTCTCAATATCATTGGAGCATCATCTTCAGCCTTCTGGCCAAGCATTTTTCACAGACTAAATTGTGCAGCAGGAAATAAGAAGGATTTTCCCATTCTGTCTCTGCAGAATCAGGACATCGACTTACCTGCATTTACGCTCTGGTCCATCTTTGGACTGTATATGGTCTGTTGAGAGAGCAGGGCCATTTTTGCCAGTAGGAATTGTCTCCAGATGGGAGATTTCTTTTTGATGCTCATTGTCTTCTTCCAGGTCAAATGGGAGGTGTCAGGAGCTGACTATCTTAAGTCAAACAAGTCTTAAAATAATAAAAACATCTTTAAATGCCATTTTCTGTGTGCCTCTGAGGGTTTTGAAGACATCTACTATTTTATTTATAAATCTATCTATCTATCATCTATCTTCTATCTATCTATGAACAAGCAAACTTTATATTTTTAACCATTTACTATCTGTTTAACATATTAAGTCTATTTTGTGATAAATTAAGACTAGTATTTGACATGAACAGAAGCTCAACTGGCCTGTCAACTTGTATTATCCAGACTCCTAAATAGATTGCAATAGCAACCCATAAAAGGATTGGAAGTAAACCTGTACTTTTAAATGATTTGTATAGGCACAATACCTTATATAAGTTGAAATATACATAATATTTGTCTAAATATAAAATTCTATACCAATGAATCAAAATTTAACCTTATTTTTGTATCAATATACAAAATTCTATACCAATGTATCAAAAGATAACCTTATTTGAGAATAGCAATAATTTTGAGTTTCAGAAAAGATTCAATAATCTATTCTTATATCTTATCATTTATATATATAAATTATATATATATTCTCCCTCTTTTTCTTTTCAAATCTTTTCCCCCTATATAAGAGAGAAAGAAGGATAGAGAAAAGAAAAAGAGATTCTCCAAGTCTAACTTTCTATACCTTGTTTAGCAAGACCATATACTAATTTGTAACCATTACCCCTAAACAACATTTATAACACATAAAATGACCAAAAAAATCCTCCACCCCACTTTTTGGGAATGGGACATCACTCTCTTAAAACTGCTTCCTGCTGAATTGTGATGCAGAAAACTTGTTTGGGGGTCCCAACAAATGGAAAAATGGTTAAGCAAGTTAATTGTAACATTTGTTGTCCAGTCTCAATGTGCTCAACAATTTGAATGTCCTGAGTAATTTGTAGTCTGAAGCTGGATTTTGTGTAGGAAAGTTCAGGGCTTTATTGGAAGTCCTGTCTGGAACAGTCTTTGAGGCTGGGCCATCTCAGCAAGCTGTTTGAAGTTGTTCTGGATGCAGATTTTGGAGGAAACAGCTATTGAGACAGTATGAGGCTGGATCATCTGGGTTACTTGTCTTGTCTTCTTTGGACTCTGGTCCTGTTCTGAAAATATGTAATTTGTCACAAATTATATATAGTTCTGCAATTATCAAAATGCCTTGGATGTGCAGGATGCACAAACCAATTAAGGAATATTTTCTATTCTTTGTTTGAACAGCAGAAAGACATTTGTAATTCTCCATTCATGCTATATAAAAACATGGCATGTAATAGTATTACATATATATGCTATATATAATCTATTTTAAATTGAAAATACAGCATAAGACTGAATGGAGTTTAAATCTTCTCCTCTACAGTTGACATAAATTTATTCATTGATCAAAACAGGTTTATTCTGTGTTATGTCTGTTATTTTGTAGATTAAGTTGGCCTCAAACTCAAAAGAAACTTATCTGTCTCTGTGTTTGTCTCCCATGTTTTGGGAACATAGGTATGCATTTATATATTTTTTCTTTCCTTTTCTCCTTTCTTTGGAGATTTAATTTCTATGTAGATGTATCTATCCATATTGAGACAGGGTTTCTCTTTGTAGCTTGGGCTGTCTTGATTTTCTCTGTAGATCTCTGTAGATTAGATTGGCCTTGGACATACAAGGAACCTGTTTTGTCCTTGTCTCCCAAGTTTTGAGATCAAGGTATGAATTTAAAAATTGAATTACCCTTATTAAACAAAAACATTAATTAAACCATTTTGTATTAGTTTGAGTTCCAGTTCTCCCATGGGAACCCCATCCTTAAGGATATTGGTGTAGAATAGCATGATATGCTAGTTTATGTTAGCTTTTCTTAACTGTTGGCTGTGGGAGGCATGTAGTTTGCACGTTATTTCCCATCCTAACTCTAGGCCCTTACATTGAGTAACAGAATATATCTCTTTCTCTCTCTCTCTTTTTTTTTTCTGATTTCTCTGTGTATCCTTGTCCTGGACTCACTTTGTAGACCAGGCTAGCCTTACACTTCCAGAGATCAGCTTTCCTCTGCCTCCCATGTGCTGGGATTAAAGGTGTGAACCATCACACCCAGCAATTAACATATCTCTTTTAGGGGCAAAATGCCTCCCTTAGTGGGAGCCCCACACCTTAGGAGATTGGTTTGTGACTCCTTTATTTTTACACAAATTTAAGATTATGTGTATTTATTCATTAGATCAGTAAGGGCATTATTAAACTTAACATCAAGGAAAAATGTGTCATTTTTGAATTCTAGACTGTCTTTAGTAAACAGCCTTATCTTATCAGCAGGGTTCCCGCCTTGCCTTCATTGTTTAAACCAGGCTGATCTAGAATTCATAGATATGCCTGTTTCTTCCTCTAGTGTGATGGGATTAAGGGCGTTTGCCAGTAACACTCTGCTCAAATATTTCACTTAAATCCTAGATATTAGTAACTCTGTAACCCAGAAAGCAACTTTGAACTGTAGTGACATTTTGAAATTTGCCCCAAATCTTCAAAAATCTCTTATGTTTTAGCAATGCCAAACCAGAAAAATATCCTTTCTACCTCCGATATAGGAAAATCAAAGACATCTAAACAAAAATCAAGCAAAGAAACAACATTCCAAAAGCCTTGGCATGTCTAACCATGCCATCCGCTGCTGCAATTAAAGCTTTGTTCATTATTCCTTAGAATCGAGTTTTGGCTGCATTTCACTGGTGGGCTGATACCAGAAACTCCTGACAGGAACCTAGTACCCAGGGAGCAGTGAGCTCCAGCTGTCATCAGGTATGCCTTATTTATCAGGAGAGGCCCCCTTCCTTCCCCCATTATCATTGTTGGCAATTTAGCATTCCATCTGGAAATTCTTTCCTTTAAGACTATCCTAGTCCAAACTTTCTCAAAAAAGATACACAGAACCATAATTGTCAGGGTAAAAATCATTTACATGCTAAGAGAAACATACTCAATTGAAATCCAAATGTATTGAGGCATTATGAATTCCTCCATTTTTAATCTAGGTGATTAATTCTGCTCTCAAATTCTGCTTAGAAGGCTGCCAGTTTTTTAGTATGTAAGGAGAGCTAAGCCTTAACTCTCCACCTTTGCTGCAAGGCAACAGCCTTTGTTACGGTAGCCAGCCACACCTTAAAATGCATTGGGGTTCAGTTCCCTGCTCTTTGGCTAGGAAACCAGCTTTTTCCTGGGCCTTCTCAGACTGTAAGCATGGATTCTAATTGCTGTATTTGGGAGCCATATGTAGAAAAAAAATTAGTTAAATTATGTTGGGCGTCATATGTAGAAATAATTAATTAAATTGATTACCAGTATTTATGTTATTATTAATTGTTTGGGGGGTTGTTAAACCTTATATTGCCATTATAAATGAATACACACAGACACCATGTGGATTTTAACAAGCCTTGGCCTGAATTGAGCAATCTTGGCCCACCTAAGCTAGCTCTTAAATCTATTACCCAAATATGACCCCATATATACGTACCCTTGGACTGTGTGGATGTTCCTGGTCATGTGGAATGAGGTTCTTTTTTCTTAACCTATGGTGTGTGTCCTCCTTCTTCCTGCTCCTGGCTGGAATGAATTAATCCTTAGTGTAAAGTGCAGACTTCCTGTTCTAATCTCAGGAAGTCCCACCTTTCTCTGTCTTTGTCCAATCTCAGGCCTCAGCATTTATTTAACCAATCAGAGACAATGTAACAGACATCAAACAGGAACAATTAACATTTAGAATGCTTAACACTAAGTCATCAGGATGTGGGGTTGGTAAAGACCTTTTCCAATCTGTAGGTTGCCGTTTTGTACAAAAGACAGTGTCTTTAACCTTACAGAAGCTTTTCAGTTTCATGAGGTCCCATTTATTGATTGTTGGTCTTAGAGCCTGAGCTATTGGTGTTCTTTTCAGGAAGTTTTCACCTGTGTCAACGAGTTTGAGACTTTCCTCCACTTTCTCTTCTATTAGATTTAGTGTTTCAGGCTTTATGTTAAGGTCTTTGATCCACTTGGACTTAAGTTTTGTGCAAGGTGATAAGGATGGATCTATTTGCATAATTTTTTTCATGTTAACATCTCGTTACACCAGCATCATTTGTTGATCATGCTGTCCTTTTTGAATTGTACTGTTTTGGCTTCTTTGTAAAAAATTAAGTGACCATAGGTGTGTGGGTTTATTTCTGGGTCTTCAATTCAATTCCATTGATCAACTGGTCTGTTTCTATACTAGTACCATGTTGTTTTTATTACTATTGCTCTGTATTTTAGCTTGAAGTCTGGGGTGATGATACCTCCAAATTTTTTTTATTGTACAGGATTGATTTAGCTATTCTGGGTTTTTTGTTATTCCGTATGAAGGAGAAAATTTTTTTCCAGGTCTGTAAAGAATTGCGCTGGTATTTTGATAGGAATTGCATTGAATATGTATATTGATTTTGGCAGGATGGCCATTTTTATTATGTTTATCCTACCTATCCATGAGCATGGGAAATCTTTCCTTCTTCTGATGTCCTCCTCAATTTCTTTCTTCAGGGACTTGAAGTTCTTGTCATACAGGTCTTTTACTTGCCTGTTTACAGTTACCTCAGGTATTTTATATTGTTTTTGGCTATTGTGAAGAGTGCTGTTTCCCCAATATCTTTCTCAGCCCATTTATCTTTTGTATGAGGAAGGGCTTCATTTTTTTGAATTAACTTTGTATCAAGCCACCTTGCTGAAGGTTTTTTATCAGTTGTAGTAGTTCTCTGGTGGAATTTTTGGAGTCACTTATGTATACTATCATATCGTCAGCACATAGGAATAATTTGACTTCTTCCTTTCCAATTTGTATCAACTTGATCTCCTTTAGTTGTCTTACTGCTCTAGCCAGAACTTCAAGTACTATGTTGAAGATATATGGGGACAGTGGGCATCCTTGCCTTGTCCCTGAGTTTAGAGTAAATGCTTTATGTTTCTCTCCATTTAATTTAAGGTTGGCTACTGGCTTGCTGTATATAGCCTTTATTATTTCTGGGTATAGTACATGTATGCTAACTCTCTCCAGGACTTTTAGTATGAAGGGGTGTTAGATTTTATCAAATGCTTTTTCAGCGTCTAGTGAGATGATCATGTGTTTGTTTTTTTTTTTGTCTTTCAGCTTGTTTATATAGTGGATTACATTGATGGATTTTCATATGTTGAACCACCCCTGCATTCATGGGATAAAGCCTACTTTATCATGATATATGATACTTTTGAGGTGTTCTTGGATTCAGTTTGCCAGTATTTTATTAAGTATTTTTGCATCTATGTTCATGAAGGACATTGTTCTTAAGTTCTCTTTCTTTGTTGGGTCTTTGTGTGGTTTAGGGATCAGGGTGACTGTGGCCTCATAAAATGAGTTTGGCAGTGTTCCTTCTGCTTTTATTTTGTGGAAGAGTTTGAAGAGTATTGGCATTAGGTCTTCTTTGAAGGTCTGGTAGAATTCTGTGCTGAAACAATCTGGCCCTTGGCATTTTTTGGTTGGGAGACTTTTAATGACTGTTTCTATTTCCTTAGTGATTATAGGACTGTTTAATTTGTCCACTTGATCTTGATTTAACTTTGGTAGGTGGAATCTATCAAGAAAATAGTCGATTTCCATGTTTGTTGTTATTTCCCCCTTTTCATTTCTGATTTTTTGATTTGGGTTTTTTTCCCTCTGCCTTTTAGTTAGTTTGGCTAAGGGTTTGTCTATTTTTCTGATTTTCTCAAAGAACTAACTCTTGGTTTCATTGATTCTTCATATTGTTCTTTTTGTTTCTAAGTTGTTGATTTCAGCCCCTAGTTTGATGATTTCCTGCCTTCTGCTCCCCTTGGGAGTGTTTGCTTCTTTTTCCTTTTTTCCAATTCATTCAGTTCAATGGTTAATTCGCTAATATGAGTTGCCACAATTTTGTTTTGGAAGGCAGTTAGTGCTGTGAACTTTCCTCATAGCACAGCTTTCATTGTGTCCTGTAGGTTTGGGTATGTTGTGCCTTCTTCTGTAGGGCTGGATTTGTGGGTAGATATTGTTTAAATTTGATTTTGTCATGGAATATCTTGTTTTCTCCATCTATATTGATAGAGAGTTTTGCTGGATATAGTAGTCTGCTTTTATAAAGGAGGCGCCAAAAGATGTTGCTTTGGATAGATGGTCCTGTCCAGAAAATGAATATGCTAAAACAGTACTCTTGAGTTTCCTAGCCTCTGGAACTGTGGGGAGTTTTTGTCTTTTGTATGTTACCCACTTTGTGACACTTTGTTTCCTTACTTTTCATGTTAGTATAGTTATTTGCATAACTTCAAGGAGAGTATGATCTTCTTTCAACAGGTTATATTTAGACAAATCTACTGTGTAACAAAACCTAAATTTGTAATGGCATATTTGAGAATTTACCTTGTCTAATGCCTTTGTGATATGACCATAACTAGTAATCAAGAGTTTAATTCCTATGTAGAATTTGTACCAATGAATCCCCTGATAGGAAGTTAGCTGGATGCCTGCCCATGTTTGCAGTTTGCAGAGCCCTAGCATTAGAAGTAAGAAGGAAAGAAGTTCTTTGCAGGCACATTTGTAAGTACTGAAGCTCCAGGAGCTCACCTGCATTCATATTTACCCAGTGAAACTTCATAACTAGAATTGCATGGGTTGATTTCATAGCTTCCATGGATCAAACATGACCATAAAACTATGTGAATCTCAGAGGAAAAGATGGAGGCATGTTTTTGCACACACTTTTAGGAAGGAAATTACCCTGCTCCATAGCTTTTTTTTCCTGTTTGGTTTTGTTCTTTGAAATAGGGTTGCATGTAGTTAGGATAGCCTCAAACTTCTTATGTAGTCAAACATGCTCTCGACCTACTGATGTTCCTACCACTGTCTACCAAATGTTTGGTTTCAGGTGTGTGCCACCACTTAGACACTTCAGTGATCTCAGCCACCCATTAAAGTTGTGGTGTTATGGGTAGCCTTAGCAAAACACATCTAGTTGACTGCTTTATACCTGATAATGTACATATATCAGAATACAAAATGTTTCCACCACATTAGCTATATTTGAAACCTGTATCACAGTAAGGACTTAAGTTCCTTGAGTAAAAAGTAAGTGCTCCTGATGACAACTTCCTGAACAGAACACCAACAGCTCAGGATCTAAGACCAACAATGAATAAATGGGACCTCATGAAACTGAAGCTTCTATAAGGCAAAAGACACTGTCATTTGAACAAAACAGCAACCTACAGATTGGGAAAAAATCTTCACCAACCCCACATCTGACAGAGGGCTAATCTCCAAAATTTACAAAGAACTCAAGAAGTTAAATGCCAAGAAACCAAATAATCCAATCAAAAAATGGGGAACAGAGCTAAACAGAGAATTCACAAAGGAGGAATTCCTAATGGCTGAGAGACACTTGAAGAAATGCTCAACATCTTTAATCATTAGAGAAATGCAAATCAAAACGATGCTAAGATTCCATCTCACACCTGTCAGCATGGCTAACATCAAAATCTCAAATGACAGCACATGCTAGCGAGATTGTAGAGAAAGGGAACACTCCTCCATTGCTGGTGGGAGTGCAAGCTTGTACAACCACTATGAAAATCAGTCTGGCGATATCTTAGTAATCTTGAAATAGTTCTACCTCAACACCCAGCCATACCACTTCTGGGTATACATCCAAATGATTCCTCACCAAATCACAAGAAACTTTCCTCATCTACATTCCTAGCAACCTTATTTGTAATAGCTAGAAACTGGAAACAACCTAGATGTCCCTCAACCAAAGAATGGATTAAAAAACTGTGGTACATCTACACAATGGAATACCACTCAACCATCAGAAACAATGAAATCCTGCAATTTGCAGCCAAATGAATGGAACTAGAGAAGCTCATCCTGAGTGAGCTAACCCAGATTCAGAAGGATACACATGGCATCTATTCACTTATAATCGGATTTTAGCCAAATAGTACAGGATAACTATGCTACAACCAATGCACCAAAGGGAACATGAACATAGACTTTGTTTCCTTTCAATGAGACACTTTGCCCTAGTGGTGCTGCCTTGTAGGCCCCCAGTGTATGAGGAGGCTCTTGCCTTCATATGACTGCTGAACTGGGGCAGGGGACTGTTATGTAGGGGCTCTACTCCCGAGGAATAGGATGGAAGGGATAGGGGATAGAGGGTGGAAGGGACGGACTGGGAGGGGTAGAAAGAGGACACTGTGATGGAGATGTAACCTGAAATAATAAATAAATATTAAAAAAATAAGTGCCCACTGGCTTACTATTATTGCAACTGAGAAAGATGAAAACAATAACTTAAAAAAGAGGTATAAAACAAAGTATTTCTTCCATAAAATTTTATGATACTAGAAAAGTTTTGTTATTAAAAACTGTGATTGAAAAAACATTTGCAAGTGTATAAAAGAAGTGATTAAACAACAATTTGGAATGTAATCTCATGTCATTTTTGTTTCTTTCTAACCATCAGATGTGTGATAGTGACAAAAGATCATTTCGTTTGTTCCCAAGGTGTTGGTCTACCTACCCCCTGTAGGGCTTACTCTTGTATTTCATGAAAACCATGAGGAGGGTGGATTTGCCACAGTGGGCTCTTCTGTTGATCTGTGATAGGAGAAGAATTGAAAGGGAAGAGATGTTCCCAAGAATCAAAAGCACAGCTACCTTGAAGATAGAATCCATAAAGACACAAAGTATAGACTGCTAGAGCCGAAGGTTTCTCATCAAAAAGACAGGGTTTGAGCTAGAGCAGAAGTTTAGCAAATGTTAAGAAGGAGACCCAGATAGTTTGTGGGAAGGATAAGCTAGTGTTGCATGATGGATAGATAGATAGGTGTTGCAGAATAGGAAAAAAAAAATGTGTGCAGAGGGGTCAGAAGAATAGTGTGGTTCTAGGTAAGGGTTAATAGTTTTAGTTTTAAACAAAAGCTAGAACTCTACATTTGTGTAACCTTTGACACACTCACAATGTGACTAAGGTGTAACAGACTAAGTATGTAGCAGAACTAAGTATGTATTGACTAAGCATGTGCAAGAAACACTGGCAGGCTGGGAGGCTTAAGCCAGCAGCTCTCAATCCTTTTGCGGGTTGAATGACCCTTTCACAGGGGTCACCTAAGACCATCAGAGAACACAGATATTTACATTATGATTCATAACAGTAGTAAAATTACAGCTATGAAGTAGCAACAAAAATAATTTTATGGTTGGGGGGTCACCACAACATTAGGAACTACATTAAAGGGTTGTAGCATTAGGAAGGTTGAGAAGCACTGGCTTAAATGGAAGAGATTTTCAGAACTATAGAATGCTTTCCCTAAGCCTTAAATGGACAGAACTTTGCCACAGGGAAGAATGGAAAGAATCTGGAAGATAAAGAGAGAAATTCCTCTTGGAGGAGCTCTCTGGAGGCATAGGCTTTCTAACAAGGGCAGTGTTCAGTAAAGGTTAAGAGATGAAAGGAATAATTTGGGGGCTAGGAGGATTAGCTAAGCATGGTTATGGCGCTCCAGTGGACAGTGAAGCGTTAGTTAGGAAGACAACTATAAGAGGCCAAGTAAGAAAAGAACCAGCTCTGAGGGACAGAAGAATACAATGTTCAAAAAGGAGAGACAGTTGACCAAAAGGGCAAGGAGTGGAAAAGCATGGTGGCTTTAGTTGGTCACTAAGGACCAGCATTCCCTAGTAAACTTAGAGGGTGTGGCCCTAAGGGAAAGTCCATCAAGGGTCTTACCTCCTTTGGTCATCTGCCCTTCCCCAGAGGAGAGCTTTTCTTTTTGCGACATGTCAAATGAGCTGGGTTAGACTGTGAGGCTGCTCCCCTGGATCTCTTTGCATGGCCTGCAGGTGGTGTGAGGATCTTCACGCTTCTCTGGACAGCACACAGGAGTCAGTGCCCGCTGCTCATTGGCATTGTCAAGAAGCTGCCTGGAGTAGGTAAGGAAGAACAGCCTTCTCAAGAAACTTCAAGATTGTCATGTAAGTCTGGAAAGGTTCACCTGTAAACCACACACTGGAAAATTAAGTGCAGACATCACATCAGAAACAATGAAGTCTATTCAAAGGAATTTAGGCTGAAGAATAACCACTGTGGTGACAATTTGAAGGTCATTTCCCAACTAGCTATTTCAAGGGATGGCTGCTATCCCCAAATTCTTAAAGCACGTGAAGAAAAATCCTTTTTAAAAAATTTATTTATTTATTGCTTCAGGTTACATCTCTATCATAGTGTCCTCTTTGCACCCTTCCCAATCCCACCCACCCACCCTCTATCCCCTAGCCCTTCCATCCCACTCCTCTGGAGTAGAGTGTCCCTACATAACAGTCCCCCACCCCAGTTCAGCAGTCATATGAGGGCCAAGAGCCTCCTCATACACTGGGGGCCTACAAGGCAGTACCATCAGGGAAAAGTGTTTCATTGACAGGGAGAGAAAACAAAAAAACAAAGCAAAACAAAAAAAAAGTCTATGTCCATGTTCCCTTTGGTACGTTGGTTGTAGTATAGATATCCTGTACTATATAGCTAAAATCCGACTATAAGTGAATAGATGCCATGTGCATCCTTCTGAGTCTGGGTTAGTTCATCTTTATGAAGAGTTTTTCTTCCATTCTTTACCCTATAAAGAGGATGGCAGGAAATGAACTTCACTCTTACTTCATTTGGGTTCCAGGACAAGTAGAGCAGAAGCAGGCCTGGGTGCAGAGGAGCTGTTTACTCTTCTACTACAAATACAATGCCAGTCTCTCCCAGCATGCTGCTGCACGTGGAGTTTTAAACTCACCTGCCAGGACTTCTTTCAAGAGATGCTGTTGTGGGTTTTCCCCCATGATCCCAGGAAGGCGCTCTGAGAACTTTCATCAGCTTCTGCCACCAGAGACTGAGTAACCATCTGTTCCTGCTGTAGATTTGTTTTGCACTTACTTCTAAACTTATTTAAAATCTTTCTCTGCTCTCTTTCATATGGCTTATGATTAAATTGTCCAAGTTAAGCAGCCAAAAGCAACCAAAAATGATGGAAATAAAGACAAGAAATGGTTTTATTTACAATGCAAATGATCTGGTTCACTGTTAAATAGGAGAACAAAGTAAATTATCTGTTATTTAAAAGGCGAGGAAAGCACTGTTGGGAGCCATTGGCAGCCATGGGAGCAGGGTTCTCCATGGCTCTTGGCTCTGGGGAGGGCTCGCAGTACAAATCTATGTACTAAGGGTTTGACTCACTGCGTGTAATTGGAGTGAAAAAAGAATCAAATACAACATGAACTTGCTCCATTACGAAATGACAAAATGCAAGTGCCAAGTGGTTGTCAGAACATCAGTGTACAAATAACAAATGCCCTGGAGGAGGTGACTCAAAATAAGGAGGGTGGTGTTTATTAGTATGTCTATAACCTAGGGTGCTCCGTGAATGGGTGTTACACTTAATCCGCTGTTTCCTTCTCAGTGAAAAGATGAGCCCAGAGGGGGTATCTCAGAGGAAGAGGGATGTGTTGAGGGCTTAGTGGAGGAATAGAAAATATTCTCCACCAGTATGACTGCTTCTTTTTCCCATCTCAGAATTTTGAGAAAATGGCCTTCACACAATGGTGCTTCTTGCTTATAATAAACCCTCTTTATGTTGTAAGTTTCTTTTATAGTTTAATAGCCCACTGTGATAGCTGTATAGGCAATCTTGATATAGAAATATAAATATACATTATCTGATGGATGGAACATCTCCAGAAAGGATGCTATAAATTCACTGAAGAATCATAGGTGGAGAGAAAACAAACTCATTTCCTCATTTATAAAAAATATCTGGAGATGATTTTGGTTGATGGAAACTTTTATTATCCCCCCCTCCCCTTTTTCCCCTCTCCTTCTTTCTCCCCTCCTCCTTCTCTTTCTCTCTTCCTCCTTCTCTTTCTCTTCTTTTTCCTTCTAGCAAAAGAGACAGATGTCAATCAGCACAAGTTGCTGAGCTTTCATACGTATCAGAGGGGGATTCTTGCTACAGTTCTCATGGTGAGAGCCACATTCTAGAAGGTGGTGAGTGCTCACATTTTACTAATGATGAACCCTAGAGTGGCTTGGATTTGAGCATTCTGGAGCTAGCCTTTGGAACTGTGGCTGCATGAAAACTGCGTGTGATGAGGTTCCTTTAATGCTTCAATATGTTTTTAGTTTGGCACCCAAGACAAATCCAGTTTCAGAGTCAGTAAGGTCTTGAGTGAAAGAGAGTGAGAATCTCTCAACTCCAAACTTTCCACCATCTGCTGCCATCCTTGCTGATCTCAGGGAGTGGAGGAGATGGGATTCACAGGATAGCCACCCTCTGTTACTGGCAAGGGTTTTGTCTTTGAGGTTTAAGCCACCTCCTAGGAGGAAATGAATATCCCTGTGTGTTACCTCTCAGAACTCTGTTGTTGGAGAGGTGGCAGTTGACAGGGTCTTCACACTAAGTTCCTTCTCAGTACTGGAGAGGATAACTTTTCTCCAAGCAGCTGACTACAGCAAGGAAAAGGGGCAATTCAAAATATCCTTCCAGTGGAGACCCCATATAAAGGAACAGAACATTTATGGTGACTTTTCTATTCTTTTCCATGAATGTTCCAGGACCATGGCTTAATTTTAAAATACATGAACTTTACCTGAATTTTTGACAGTGTGGAGGAAGTGTGTGAACAAGGGCTCAGGTACTTTAAATACTTATGGAGACTGGGATGCTCACCTCCCTCCTATGGGAGCCATGTGAATCAGTAAGAAAGAAACAGGTGTTTTGCCTCTCTGAACCTCTTTCAGACTTCAGGTTTTTCTTGGGACCTAAAGCTCATCCCTCAGCTCAGACTAGTCCCATGCCTGAAGTGAACTAGACATGCTGATGTCAGGCTTTAAATAATTACACTCAGTGTTGTTCACCTCACAAAACGATCAGTATCATAGTAATTCGGATGACTGAGCAATTCGTTTCAAGCTTGAACTTGGATTCCTAATAATGATTTTAGATGAATTCTGTTCACATAATGCTGTTAGTGACAGAATATTATAAAGGACATCTATGTCTCTTATCGTTATCGCCTGAGATATCTTCTTGTGTAAGATATGTTTAGCCCATGATTCTTAGCCAATAACTTTTGTATGAGAGCCTTGAAGGAGGCATGGGAGCATGGTTCACTCTGAAAACGAGAAAATCAAATGAAAAACACTGTGCTCCAAACTACGAGTTCCCAACAGCCTAGGCAGTACTAGAAGAAACAGAAACAATAGAAGACACAGTTAAAATGAGGAGGAGTAGGAATGGAATCCTCAGAGACTGGAGAGCAACGTGTTTATGAATACGCATGAGAAGCCCTGGCAGAGCTTTCCTAGGGAGCTGAGAAATGCTTGAGGAGCAAACGTGATGCGTGAGAAATTCATCTCTGTTTTGCTAACTGGGGCCTGTGGAATCGGGAAAAGAATAGTAACAGCCTCGCACCAGGGAGAAGTCTCCACAGTGCTTATGCTCCTGTTTTAAAATGAGAAGAGATTCTTTTAGAATAGGAAAAAGTTTGTTCAGTTTATCTGAACCCCTCCTTCCAATGAGTAGGGAGAGGGTTTGAGTGTGACACATTTGCCTGTTATTCTGAGGCATTACCCCAGCTCTTTAAGGAGGTACGTCTAAATAAGTTGCTCAAAGATGGGCATCTATAAGGCCTGTCAGAACAAAAGCTTCAATCTTCCAGAAATATGGTTTTCCATCTTGATTTAAATTATTATGTGATGACTTGTGATGACAGTCTTTACTAAATTATTTAAATAATAAGATTTTTTTTTTTTTTACAATAGCTAAAACAGAAGGCCATTTTCATTTCAGTTCTACAAACGATATGGAACAAAACAAGATTTTTTTTTTCTAATACTTGTTCAACACACAGTCAAGAAATATTTTGTATCTTGCTTGCCACAGGCTTTTATTTGAACTGGAAGCATTAGGGTTGGGCAAAGAGAAGCAATAGCATAATGCCATAAGTGACAAGTACTATGCAAGGTATAGGACGTAAGTCACATAGCATTAGAGATGGGGGAGGAGTCACTTCCAGCCACAGGGATCAGAGAAACCATAACAGAGAAGGAGGATCTATCTGATCTAAGATGCTTCATAGTAGCAGACATTTTAATGCATGTAAATATAAGATGTAGGAGTGAGCATTTACTTTTTGGGCAAGAAAAATGAATAAAAAGAGGTGAAGAATGCCAATGCTGACAGAAACAAACTTCCACTCGTTGAGCCCCCTTTCACATCACATATATTAGTTAATGAATGCCTCAGCACAGTCTAATGAACTACTTATTGTCTGTAATAAACAGACACGGAGACCGATGTGTGTACACACAGTTGGTAAATAGTTTGGACTCAATTCCATTTGATTCCAAAGCCTCAAAAGATTTCTATTGAAATAGTGGCAGCATAGGAAGTTTCTAAGGTGTTCTGTGGAGTGGGACTACCTCTGGAACGAGGTTACAGCAGGTATGCCAAGGTGAACACAACTGGAGATTTCATCCAGTCAGTTCTTGTGGCTGATACTGAAAGGGCTGAGTGATGGACAGAGTTTCTGCCCGTTAAATATTCCGCTATGAAAATCGAGGAACACTAGAAAAATGTAAAAGGTGAATGCATAGTGTATTTTCTTTAATAACCATGGGTTGAGATTCACCAAAGCAAAAAATAAAAAAAGCCTTTGAATTATAACATGAAGCTAAAGCCAATGTGAATGTGTAGAAAAGCTTAACCTTATTTACATTTTAAAAATTAAATATGTGTGAAATGTGGCTTGTGTTTCTCAATAAGGCCTCTCACAGTCTCCATCCAAGAAATATTGGAAGCAATTTTATTTGCCTCAGCCTTGTGTCACATGACATTTTTCCTTCCTTGTGCCCAAGGGACCATGGAGAAGCACTCAGCATCCTCCAGTAAATCTGTGGTTGCTTTTCTACAAAAATACCCTGGTGCTGCCAGGTGGGAATCCAGCCTGGGAGCTGCCAGTATGCTGCGCTCAAGCATGCCCAAGCAGAGTCTCTCTTGACTTTTCAACTCTTGAATTTGGTTTTGCTGCTTCTCTCTTGCTGACCTGAAAGCCAGATTGCCATCTGGGATCCCTAGGTAAAGGTTCTTAAACAACCTGTTCATTTTATTTTATTTTATTTTATGTTCCTGGTGTCAATGATGTAGCAAAAGAGCTTCCTGAGTGATCCGGATGAATCTGCAAGGCAATTTGGTGGCTTTCCTTCTCTGGCTGTCCAGGAACAAGTAGACAAGGATCTTTCTGGTTTGGTGAAAGAGCGGCGTTTCCCAAAGGCCACAAGTCACTTCAGTGCTATGTTCCAGTGACTTCTCCTTGGTCTGAGAGCACAGGGACCAAGAGTTGCATCCTACAGCTCTCTGCGGCAGACAACCAAGGACAGACAGCATTAGCTAAGGGCATAAAACCCAGAAAAACACGGTGCAGGTGTCCCTGGACGGGAGGGGAGATATATGTGCAAAACCTGGATGAAGAAGCCATTAATTCTGTCCATATTGCTCCTCTTTTCTAATGAAGTCGTACTGTAAGTTGTATTCTGTAAGGGAGAGTTGCAGCAACTGTGGGGCAGGTGAGTGAGCTATTGCCCTGAGACAGAGACCACAACTCTACACCTGCCTGGTAGAATAGTTTCAGAAACTTCCAGCATTTCTTGATGCCAGTTTCAAATGAGAAGTTGCCCTGATGTTTACAAACTCTTTGGGTGGTGGGTTAGTTAGAATTGGAAGTGTTTGAGGAACATGAGGCACATGGCAAGTTTTCCCTAAATTTTCTTAAACCCTCCAGATTTGAGTTAATGCTGCAGTCCCTTTGAGCCAATTACAGAGGTCCACGAATCATTCCTGTCTTTCTTCCTTCTTCATCAGACAAAATATTTTATCCATATGCCCTTTTGGCTTAAGCAGATGCTCACAGAGGCAAGATGTTCTCTTTTCCTCTGGTTCTTGCCTGGAATCAGAGTCATCTCCATGTGCATGATCATCTCTAGGGCAGTTAAGATAAAACTGGCAAGTGGCTCAGGGTCATGTTTTTTAATAGTCATAACTTTTCTTAACACTGTGGCAAAATACTGACAAGAAGCCACTGAAGAGAGACGGGACAGTTTGAGGAGATCATAGCAGAGAATTCATGGCAACACAAGTACACAATGAATAGCCACGGTGACTCTACCGTCAAGGAACAGAGACAGGACAGAAGCTGGAGCCAGATTGTAAGACCTCAAAGCCTTCTTGTCCCACTTCCTCCCCATCAAGATTCCACCCACTAAACATTTCCTAACCTCCTAGAACAGTCTTCCAAAAAAGAAAAAGAAAGGGAAAGAAAAGAAGGAATGAAGGAAAGAAGTAAGGAAGGAGGAAAGAAGGAAAGAAAGGGAGGAAGGAAGGAAGGAGGAAATTAAGAAAGAAAGAAAGAAAGAAAGAAAGAAAGAAAGAAGAAAAGAAAGAAAGAAAGACTAGATAAAGAAAAAGAAAACAACCAGCTGGGGACCAAGGGTTCAAATACGTAAGCCAATTGCGGACATTCATAGTTAAACCATAATAATGGTTAATGCTTACATGAGTCTTTTTGAGGAAAGAATTTTAGGGTGTATGATAAAAATAAAGATGAATCTGTCATGTGAGAAACACATGAGGAATCAAGGAGTTTGTTTCAGTTCTCTTCTACTGTTTCCTTCAAATGGATGGGGATTATCACAGAAACCTGTGTGGGAGAACGGTGCATGTATTTGGCTAGTCTTGGGCAGGCAGCTCAAGAGCCCGAGGGAAAATAAGGAAGAGGAGGGTTTTCTAGAAGATATTCTCCCCATGCCATGTGTGTGACTATGTGTGAGTGTGTCATGTAGTATACGAGTACTTTTTGTGTATTCATAATAGAAAAACCAAGTCTCAAACCAAACAAAACCAAAGAATAACAAAATCCCCTAGAAAATACATTAAAGAGAACAATGGTGCACCTTGGCTACCATTTGCTTAAAGAGGTGTGTATGAGCAGAATAAATGCCAGTTTGAAACAAAGGGGATGGAGATGGGATGAAGGGAGGCTGTCACACTTCCTGAGGTCTGTAGGGTTGCGAACATGTACCAGCCTTCAATAAATAGGGGGAGTGATCCTGGAGTTGATTAAGAAACAGACAGACCTTCACTCCTACCATAAGCACAGGGGACAAGACTGTCTTCTTAGTTTAGAAGGAAGGACTCTGGCAGGGAGCTGTGTAGATATTGCCCTTACAGAGTACGTCCCTGATAGAACTTGCTCCAACAGGTAGTTGGGGCAGAACTCAAAAACAAGCAAAGAGCTTTGACCATGAAAGTGCCATCCCAGTGGGCTTGGACTTGGACATCAACTCAAACAGATACACTCTAGTTTAAAGTTCCAAAGGAACTTGACTTCCCAAGATATGAATTTGTTTGAAGCACATAACCTGTTCCTTCCCACCGCTGAGAATGGCAAAGTTTGTCCTATTCCTGATACCTTAAGCATTTTGGAAGCTCATGACATACCTAATTTTAACGTTTCATAGCTAGAGAGGAATATTCTGCCTCAAGATAAAGCATACTTTGAGTTACCCCATATCCTGGATTAGATGGTGACTATTAGATAAGACTACTTTAAGCATTAGAGTTGATACTAGAATGAACAAGATATTTTGGGGTCCAGGTTTATAGATAGAATAAACATATTAACATCATGCATTTGGGAGTGTAGGTGCAGAAAGTTATTGACTATGTCCTCCCTACCCAACTGTAATGTTGAAGCATCAACATCTAGTTTGCCTGTACTGAGATAAATGGTCTATAAGGAGGCAATGGATGTGAAATGAAGTCACTAAGGTGTCATCTATTCCAATAGGGCTGATGGTCTCAGTATTAGGAAGTGGAATAAGCCAGAGACCAAACACATACAGGATACATTTGCTTCCCTTATCTCTTTTTCTTTTAATCATGGCAGGATTTAGAATGAAGATATTGTTCACACACCAAAGTGGGTCCTCACTGGAAACTGAAAGGACAACACTTTTGTCTTGGATGTCCCAGCCTCTAAGAACTCTGAGAAAATTCCTTCTGTTGTTTACATCAACTTGACTGTATATTTTGTTACAGCATCCTAGTACTGTGTTTATTCTGAGATGTTCTAAATGGCCCAGAAGTAAAAGGATACCAATAAGCCAGTGGTAGTTTCGGGTGGGATCCCAGGAAAGACTGTTTTCACCTTTTACCTTCTGATCAGGTGAACTGTTGAACTGGGGAGCAATTGAGGGCAGCTGCTTTCTGGTCTAGAATACTGCTTCAAGATGCCCACACTGAGTGAAAGAAGAAAGTTGCACTGCACCACCCTCTCAAAATCTTTTGCTTGCTAAAGCTATACCAATGTTCCCTAGTCAGCTCCTAGCTTTCCAACTTGAGAAATATGAAAAGAATCTGCCAAGATTTTAGGAGTTGGAGGGAAAGAATGACCAAAGGTCTGGAAAATGAAGTCATGAGGTAGTTAAAAAGTCAGAAACAATTAAGAAAATTTGTGTGGCAATAAAGTGCCTTTGTTTATACTGAGGCCTATTTTGAGCAAAGTTCTGGGCAGTCTGTTCCTTATTTTACCTGAATAAAGAGAGTGATCCTGGATCTAAGCTGGTAAAAGAGGAATATGTCTCCCCAGAAGTGTCAGAATCTACTCACAAGACAGATATGTGGATATCTGAATCTCCAGAAAATTTTTACACTGTGGCTTCAGTCTACCAGGTGTGGTAAAACTGACCAAACAAATGTGCTCATCAATGTTAAGTGCACAGTACAACTATTTTGTAAAATTATACAAGACAAAAAAATAGTTGCTATAGATATATAAGCCTGGATTTTGTAGCTGATTTCAAATTTCCAGTTGGACACATAAAAACTCCAACCTGTGTTACGAAATGGAGATTGGTTAAAGAGTGGGTGAGCATGTCTTTCACAAAGAGAAAGATGGATGGACCTTAGTTCCAAAGGATTTGGACAAAGCTTATATGGAGATAAAAGGCTGACTGGGTTCATGACTTCACAGTTCGTGTGTATTATTTTTCAACGCAAATAACAACATTAGTATTATACAGAAAACAATTTAGATGGGTAGATTTTATATACCACAGCAGTGAGTGATTACAAGTGTTCTGTTTCTGGCTTTGGATATAGCTCATTGCCTAGCATGCACAGATCCTCCAGCACTGGAATAACTAAACCAAGAAAAGACACAAATTCACTCTCTAGAAGTGTTACAGTTCTCACTCTTTTCATCACAACTAAATAAATGAGAGTTTATGTGAGTGGTAAATAAGCAAGAGATAGTTTAAAGACACAATGCCAACCACTCAGTTGTTTCAAAGAGAGCTTCATGGGCAATTAATTTATTAGTGTCTTGTAAGACTTTTTGATATATAAGTTTGGCCAAGCTGACCTACATTTTCTTTTTCTTTTTCTTCTTTAAATTTATTTATTTATTGCTTCAGGTTACATCTCCATCACAGTGCCCTCTTTCCACTCCTCCCAGTCCTGGCCTCCCCCCCCTCTACCCCCTAACCCTTCCATCCCACTCCTCTGGAGTGGAGTGTCCCTACATAACAGTCCCCTGCCCCAGTTCAGCAGTCATATGAGCGCCAAGAGCTTCCTCATACACTGGGAGTCTACAAGGCAGCACCACTAGGGCAAAGTGTCTCATTGACAGGAAACAAAGTCTATGTTCCTGTTCCCTTTGGTGCATTGACTGTAGTATAGTTATCCTGTACTATATGGCTAAAGTCCGACTATAAGTGAATAGGTGCCATGTGCATCCTTCTGGGTCTGGGTTAGCTCACTCAGGATGAGCTTCTCTAGTTCCATCCATTTGGCTGCAAATTGCATAATTTCATTGTTTCTTATAGTTGAGTAGTATTCCATTGTGTAGATGTACCACAGTTTTTTAATCCATTCTTCGGTTGAGGGACATCTGTGTTGTTTCCAGTTTCTAGCTATTACAAATAAGGCTGCTATGGACATAGATGAGGAGACTTCCCTATGACTCCGTGAGGAGTCATTTGGATGTATACCCAGAAGTGGTATGGCTGGGTCTTGAGGCAGAGCTATTCCAAGTTTTCTAAGATATTGCCACACTGACGTCCACAGTGGTTGTACAAGCCTGCACTCCCACCAGCAATGGAGGAGGGTTCCCCTTTCTCCACACCCTCGCCAGCATGTGCTGTCATATAAGCTTTTGATCTTAGTCATTCTGACAGGTATGAGATGGTGAGAACTTCCACACAAAGCCCCATCCAGCCTGTGGAAAGCTACAGATCACCAGGCGATAAGACTGCTACACCAAAGTGCCCCCCCTTGGCACCAAGCCACGAAGGCACCAGGAACAAACAGCTAAGAACAGCCAAATGTCTAAAGGTCAGAAAAACAACAACAACAACAAAAAAAAAAAAACCCCAAAAAACAGAGCCATCAAAGGTCAGGGAAATATGACTCCAACAAAATGGAACTATGCTAATACAGCAAGCGCTGACCACTTCACCACAGCTGAAACACATGACAACAATGACAATTCTACATTCTGGAAAGTGGTAGAGTCCTTTCAAGAAGAATTTAAATCTATGAAGGAATTCAAAGAGTCCAGAATTTTACAAGTGAAAGCAACTGATAATACCATTAGAGATCTCCAAACCAAAGTGGCTCAACTTGAACAGGAAAGAGACAAGGCAATGAAAGATGTAAAAGAGATGAAAGATCTCCAGACAAAGACAAACAAATTGGAGCAGGAAATGTATAAAACAAATAAAATCTTTCAAGACATGAAACTGGAAATGGAAGCAATAAAGAAAACACAGTCAGAGATAACAGTGGAAGTGGAGAATTAAGGGAAGAGAACAGGAACTACAAACATGAGTATCAAAAATAGGATACAAGAGATGGAAGACAGGATCTCAGGCATGGAAGATTCGATGACCTACATTTTCAAGAATTTTCTCTTTTGCGGTTCAAGGTGGAAGATCTAGCCATGTGAAGGAAGCTACAGTGTTTTGTAGCTGGTGTTCATTGCTGCTGGTATGCTGGTCTCTGTTTACTTGATGTAGCGCCTGGGTCTGCATGCATTTTCCATTCCTAGATCCTATTGCCTGTCTCTTTCTTCCATGAGGAGGGTTTTTTTTTCTTTTATCAGGGGACCTGACCTTCCAGTGCTAGAGGCAGTGAGAGTGGACACTCTTCCTTCCTGTCTGTGTACTTAGTACTAGCAACAGGAGCTTAGGCTCACTCTGTTTTCCCCAACTTTTTAGCTAGTTGTCTTAGACCATTGAAGTTGCTGTGAGAAAACTGAAACGCACAGAATGGCTTGTAGACAACAGCAGGCTGTAGCTTACAGTTCTGGAAGTATGGGAGTCTGAGATATGGAAGTTTGATGTTTTCTGAGAAGCCTACTTCACACACACCACACAAGATTAAAGAAGAATTTGAATTCTCCAGGATATTTGGAATAACCCACAAATCCCATTCATCATGGATCTACCCTAATTATCTTCCAGAAGCCTCCCATCCTAATATTTTTGTAGTGGACATAAGTATTTCAATATACAAATTCTAGTGATACTCAAACACCTGGTAGGAATAAGTGCCTTTGTTTCCCAACTGTCTGTACTTTGGACTGTAGCCATCAACATCAGACTTGAAGATAACAGCTTTGCAGAAACTGCTTTGCCAGCTCTCACAACTAGCTCCCTACCCCTACCCTAGCATGCCTACGAAAATAAATCTACTAACAGCTCTGCTTCACTGGTTGAACTGTGTCTGAAATATGTGGTAAAACTCTTCCAAGAGGGTCAGACAGCAGGTGAACATTTAACCATAAGAGGAAATGTCTCTGCTAACATAGAAAAGTGAAGTCAGTGGAGTCCAGATCCTTCTGTAATCAATCCACTTCCTTCAAGTGCACTAGAGCCAAAGCACAAAAGATGAGTTGATACAGAAAACTGTTTAGCATTGTACATAAGGCCATTTGGTACTAGCTTTTAAATATTGATAGAGAGATATTCCCATCTCATACATAAGGCAAACAGAAGTTCAAACGCTTAAGTAAACTTGAGCCTCTGGCTGTGTTAGGAGGAAGTTCAAGGTTGAGATTTTATAATGTCCATATGGTTCCAGTTAGATTGGATGCATGCAGGAAAGCCATGATGGTTATCAGGCTGACTTCCTGCACTCAGATGGAAGGAAGTCACATATATGATGCATGCTAGATACTGCTGATTTCATTCTCAATAATAAGCAGCAATGAACTTCCCACAGAGTGTATAGTAGAGAAACAGGGTCAAGTAGATCAGGAGTCAGTATCCATTTGATATGTATACACAGGAATAGCCAAAATTTTCATAACATGTGTTAATTCAATTAGTCATCAATATAACATATAACTATGTAGTATTATAACTATGAGAGGAAAGCTAGTCACAGTGGAGTTTATGTATTGTAAGATGAAGTGTCCTGGAGATCAGTGCTTCAGAACATCTGTGCCTCTCAAGTCCACTATACTATTGTCATTAGTATGTAAACTCTGTGTTTGTAGCTCTGCCAACTTGACCATCACAGTTATTTATGACCAGCCTATATAGATTACTTTCCAACTCCATTTTTTTTCCTGTCTGTTAACATAGCCACCTGTACTTCAGCAAAACATTCCTTTCCCTGCAGTTTAGTTTCTCTTTCTTTCATGAGAGCAAAGAGAAATCCAAGTTAATTCAGATACGGGTCAAAATACATTCCCAAATTTCTAACTCTCAACTCAGCCAACACCCAACCCTTTTTATGTCATTCTTCTTCATGACGTCCTACTCCTGGGAATGCTTCACTATATCCCACATTGACCTCACTTCATGCTGCTGTAATTTCTAGAGACATTCTACCTGTTTCTTGTAGTCTTTTCAAACAGCACTCTCTTTATGATATCTTCTCTTACTTCCCATCCAGATATGGTCAGTGTTAGTGGTCAACTTTAGGACCTAACGTCATCTTGGTGACAGGGATCTGGTCATGCCAGTTGGGCATTATCTTGGCTACACAATTTGATGTGCAAAGGTCTGTCTTGATTAGATGGTATTATGCCATGGGCATGGGATCCTGAACTCAGCCCTCTCTTGCTTCTTGACTGGAGGCAATATGAACTGCACCTTCAGGCTTCTGCTGCTGTGGTGGAATTGTGAGCCAGAATAAACCCTTTCTCCTTTATGTTGCTTTTGTCAGAGCATTTTGTCACAACAAAAGAAACAGTAATTAAGACACCAATGGAATTCTCTTCTTACTCTAAGTGTCTGAATCTTAATGCTTTTATAAAATATATGGTTGAACAGTAATGAGTGTACTGTTTTTATTTTTTATCATATGCTTAACAGTTGAGTACCTTATCTCAGTAAACTTTTAGGCTATGTTAGGCACTGCCTCTGCCATCATATGCAGAATTCCATCAAGTGTCCTGTACATAAACCTTCCTTTCACAGAGTTGTGTGCAGATGTGATCTTTGTTGTTCATTTTCTTTATACAGCAGTACAACCTTCTTGCCTTCTCTCTCTAAATACTTTAGACATCTGTAGATCATCATTCTTCTAGTGACTGGGCAAATGTTTATTTGAAATATCTACCATAGTACCACATTTGGTGATCTCTGATCAGTACCCAATCCTCAAATGAAGACTGACTTCCTGGAAGCGAGGACCTTACTTTATTTATTCTACATGCATCATGTATCTCAGAACAAAACATTGTATACAGGATAAATTCATAAAACATCTCTTTAAATATTTAAACTACATAAAACAAAACTCTCCAAATTTGTGTACACTCATCTCTCAGTGAAGTTACAGCCCATCACACTTTGGCTTACCATAGACAGAGAAATGAGGAGGCAAGGTTGACACCAAAGAGAAGTTCATTCATTATCAATGAATTTGTTTAGGCTTGCTAATATGCAGAGATTTTAAAACATTCCAGCCTTTATTTTTTGATTGACTTTATTCTTCCTTCAAAATGTCTACAGACAATATACTCCCCTTTGTCTAGACATGAGGGTAGATCACATCACAGGTGTCTGCCCTTGAGCATCAAAGAGAGCAGTCTTGATGATTTTCAGGTCCCTGGATTCCTGGAAGCTACCCATCTACTTTCTGCAATGCTAGATTATTATTTTTCTGTTCTAAAGCATACAAATTAAATTATGTACAACTCCTACATGCCTGGTTTCTTTCCTTTAGCTTGTGTTAAAGATCCACCCACATTCTTGGATATATTTGTAGCCCCTCCTTTTTATTGTGGAGCAATACTCTGATGGATAAACACATCACATATTTTTAATTCTTCTCTTGTCAGTGGATCTTTGTTTTTCTCCATTATTGATGACTTGAAGTAAAACTTTTGTGAATAGTGTTGTACTTTTCACAGTTTTCTTAACTGTACATTTAACTTTTTAAAAGATTGCTAATTTTTCAAAAATAATATATTGCCCCATTTTATTTTTGATTCACAATGGATGTCTAAGAAGTGTAATTATTTCAGGTTCTCAACATTTGTTACTTATTCTTTTAACATTTTAGGCTTTTTAGTGGATATAAAGTCATTCCCCAGAGTTGTTTTACTTTATAGTTTTCTGGTATTAGTGACACAGATAATTTTCTCTCATGATTAATCACCATTAAAAAGTACTTTTAGTGAGTTTTGTATTCAACTATTTTGCTAATTAAGAAAAATGGGTTGTGTTTCTCTATTTTTAAGAATTCTCTATACTTTAGGGAATGGTGTCTTTTGCTTGTACCTTGGAAACATTTTAAATTTGGAATTTGCTTGTTCATTTTCTTAATGATATCTTTCAAGGACAACTATTTAACCTCATGAGCTATAGTATATTTGTTTATTTTTTTGGTTACTGATCTTGTTTTCTATTTAAGAATTGCTTGTTTATAAAATGTTGAGGGTGTTTTTAACTAAAAATTTTTTTCTAAAAGTTTTGTAGTTTAGGTGTATGTTGCAGTTTGAATTTGACATATCTCCATAAACTCATACTTTGAATGCCTTTTCCCTATTTGGTGAAGCTGTTTGATAAGGCTGTGGTATCTTTAGAAAGTGGGGCCAAAAGTTGGTAGAGAGTGCAAAGAGTGGGTCTTTTATGTGGTCCTTGGTTCCCACCCTTACTTTTTGCTTCCTGTTCCGCTGTGATATGAATGGCCACTGCCACACTCCAGCCCCACCCCCATCCCCTGTCATGGACTGAGACACTTTGTTATACCTTCCCCATTATTAATTGAAACCATCTGAAGTCAGGAACTGAAATAAATTTCTCCTCCTATAAATTATTTCTGCCCCGTATTTTGTCATAGTACCTCAAAGCAAACTAATACAGTAAGTGTTCAGTATATTTAGCAACAATATTTGTATGATATGAGGTAAGAGTATAGGTTAATTATTGTTCTTCAACCTCCAACCTTTTTTGTTAAATATAGAATAGTTTCCTCTGTTTAGTTGAGTTAATATATTTCTCCACAAAACAGTTGACAAGTGTGGAGAAGTCTATGTTTATGTTTACATTCTTTTGAATGAGATGTCGATTCTTGTGATGATACTGTTCTATTGAAGTTCTTGCTGGTTCACTTGTCAGAATTGTTTTGTTCCGATTTGCACAGTTTGTTTTGCTATGTGTTGAAATCCAGCAATGTGTACTCTCCAATATAAATTATTCTTTTTAAAATCGTTTTTGGACAATCTTCATAGGTCTACATAATATTTAAAACTAGCTTTTCAATCTCTTCCATAAGATGTCCATTTAAAGCCTGACAGGTGATGAATTATATTTATAGACGTCTTAGAAAAAAATCTACCTCTTAATAATGCATAAACATGGTGTGTTTTTCCATGTCTTTAGACCCTTTTGTTATTTTTATCATCACGTTTTGCAGTTATCAACATATGGAGCTTGCATCTAATTTTCTATTACACAGATGCACAAAACAAATGCATTTCATAGATTTTTTGCTATCCTACACAGCATTTAAATTTTAAATTTGCAGTGATTCCCTTTAGATATCTAGAAATATGTTTCATTTATAGATACAAGACCTTCATTATAGCCTGAGACCTTAGTATACTCATCAATCAGGTTTATGTACTTTTCGTAGATCATCTGAAAAGCATCTGCAAACACTCTTTTTCTATTCTTTATGTGACTAGAGATGTTTAATTTCCTCTTTGTAATCAATTATGGACATTTTATTTCTATTTCTTGATATATTGCATTAGCTATCATCTAGAAGATATTAAATGTAAGTATAAGTTGAATACCTTTAACACAAAATGTATTGGGCCAGATTTTGCATCTGGAAATAGACATTTATGCAAAATGATATATTTTGGGAATGGAATAAACACTTTCCATGTTTCAGATATATGCTTTAAGTAGTATAAGCATATCTTGAAGGCAAATTTAGACAATACTTTTGATATACATGTTTTAGTTGCCACCTGTTGTGTGACTGAGGAATGAATTTTTCAACTCAGTGTATTAGCAGTCTAATAGTCTTGGATCCTAGAGCACTTTGGTGTATGGATGTTTGGATCAAAGTTGTTCAGTTTGTAATAAGAGTGAACAATGTGTTTTGTATCTAGTTTTGGACTGTAAATCTGTCTTTCAACATCGAATATGATGTTAGCTGAGACTGTTTTCAATAATGAGTGTTATCAGGTTGGAGAGCTTTCTTTTTTCTTAATTAAACAGATTCTTTAACAATTTCATATTGTCGAGAATGCATACATGTGTATAAGCATTTTGATTGTTATCACCTTCATCCTTTCTGTTTTCTCTCTCCTCTATCCACCCTTTCACTAACGACTTTTGGCAGTCATGGCCTCTTATTTTGTTTGGGTCCTTCAGAGTTTGACCAGGTTCAATGTTGTGGCTTTGGGGAGAAAACGAGTTTGATCTTCAGTTTGTTGAGAATTCATTTAATCAATACTAAAATTTCAGCTTTGATATGGATATTTTCCATCTTTAAGAAGTAAGCAAATCATTTTCACTTTTCATTGTTTTGATATGACCCATTGCATGACTTTGTTTTCTTTAATATTTAACCGGGCTTATAATTTCCAGTTAATTATGACATTTTTAAAACTTATAGCTTGGACTTGAATAAAGAATAGTTTTTAGAGGATTTTTAGGTTAACTACTTCAGTACTCTAAAGTTTAGAACATTTTGATATGAACATAAAATGAGTGGCAGCAATGAGCTTCAAAAAAAACTGGCATGATTTCTTTCTTAAGTGTTAGAATTTGCCAGTGGGATTAAGTTTTCTTTGTTGGAAGGTTTGAAAACATGAATGTAATTATTTGTAATTATTAATTTAATTATTTTAGATAACCTGGACTATCCCATTTGTTTATGACTTCTTGTAGGAGCTTTGGTATTTTCTGTTTTTATCTAACATTTCAAATCTATTGGCTTATGTTCTTTCATAATGCCTTCTTGTTAACAGTTTCACTTGTTTTTATGATAATTATGGCAGTATCTATATTTTCGTTTCAGATATTAATAGCTTATATTCGTTCTTTTTCAGTTATTAATCATCCTTCAAAGAATAAGTTTTGTGTTAATTTATTCATATTTCATATTTTAACATTTCTGAATTGAGTTTAATTTCTACTTTTAACTTTATATGGTTTAAGCTTGGATAATTTATTTACAAACATTCTTTTCTAACATAATTTTTTAATGCTAGAACAATTTCTTTAAGCATGAATGCATCTATGTCTTCTAAGTTTCTATGTGCTCTCTTCTCATTTTCATTTCATTGAAAATAAATTATTCTCTTTCGACTTCCTGCCTAATCTGTGGGTGATTTCACAGTGTCTTGCTGGATTTCTATTATTTGTGTGATTATCTGAATAGATTTTTGTGATAATTAGTAGGCGAATTCTATAAAGATAGAAAACATTCTTTGAATGATTTTAATTATTTTTAAATTATCAAAGTTAGTCTTATGACAAATATGGTCAGGCTTGAAAGGCATAGCATATTCACTCAAAATACATTTTATTCTCCCCACCATCCTTCGCTTTCAGCTAGTATATTTTCATGTCAACTGTGTTTCTTCAACTGTTTGAGTGTATTCTGTAAAAGGCCAATCTCTGTATTTTAATAGGGCTGTTCTCAGTATTTATCTTTAATGTACCAGATTGATGCAATTCATAAAAATTTATCCAGACCTTCGTCATCTCCTGCTTATCCCTCTTTACTGTTTCCACTCCATCCTTGTGTTGGCCTGCTTTTGGTTTAAGTACTTTTAATGCCATTTTTATCTCTGGATCTGTTGAGTGGATGTGGGTTTATTTCATTATTTATATTCTTCCATCAGATCTAATCTGTTTCTTATTAAAGTTTACATGTCTTTTGTGTGTTCTCTGTTCTTCCTGTGTAGTCTAAGATTCGGGCCGCTGTGCTCCCGATCTTGGAAGTGGGACTGTCTTAGTTTAGTTAGTTCTGGCTGTAAAGCGTCAGTAGTTATCTAAGGGATCTTTACCTCCTGTGGAGGCAGGAGGCATTTCCCCTCTGTTCCCATCTCCCAGTTACAGAGCAGTGCACCTTCATTCTGGCAGAGAGGTGACTTCAGCCCATCAAGGATTTTCTATAGAGAGAAGATGGTGAAGATGGCAGATAGAGATTCCCCTCCATGAGTCTACCTCATGAGTCTCCTTCTCGGTCCCCAACATACTCTTTTGAGTCACAAGGGAAATTTACAGGGTTCTGGGACACAGAATCCTTTTGTACGTTTGGCACTCAGAGCTTCTATGCTGTGGTATTAGTCTGCCCATCTCTACCCTTTTAGTAATACTGTAAAAACCTCCTCCTGGATCCTCTGCTGTGTATAGTTTCTGGTGTCTTTTACTTTCACACTGGACCAATTCTTTTATCTGTAATGGCTTCAAGATTTTGGATTCTGTATTATCTAGAAATTTCTTTCTGTTTGACTGGAATGTTGTTATCTTCAGTTTTCTAGGCATTGAATGGAAGCTGGGAGTCAATATCACTGGCATTTGATATTGTTATTTAAACACTCATGTTTAAATGTACCACATTGCTTTTTGTTTCCTATATTACCCCTTACTTCTTTGGTCCATTGTCATTTTTCTTCCTCATAATGGATTTAATATTGCTTAATATTCCATTTTATTCTCACTCTTGGATAATTAGTGACTTCTCCTTTGGGGGAAGATACTCTGGAGTTTATAAGATGAACACCTCATTAATCACAAATTACCATCATGTAACTTTGCATAATTTCCAAGACCATCAAGGCACATAGTATATTTCTTCACTCACTCTTTGTGACATTTGTTATCTGGTATTGCCTTTCTGTGTGTGCTACAAATCTCACATTGCATTATCATAGACAGCCCTTAACCTTTCAAAGAAAGGTTAAAAAACAAGTATAAATATTATATTATTTTATTTACATATTAATTTTACCAATGTTTTTCTGTTCTGTCTGCTCTGGCACTGATTCTTTAAGTTTGGAACTTCAGTTTGCATATTTTTAATGGCAAAAGTATACTGGTGACAAGTTTCTGAGCTTCACTTGTTACCTGGAAATGTCTTTCCCTTTGAACACAGTTTCTGAGGGTAACTTCTACTCAGGGAAGGTAACTTTGTTGATAGTTATTTTTCCTTCAGCCCTTTAAATACGTACTGTTTTCTTCTGGCTTCTAGTGGGTTTTACTTAGATATCACTAATAATTTTTAATCATTGTTAACTTTCACACACATATATATGTGTATATATATATAAAACTGACTACATTTCATTGGCAGTTTTTGGTAGTTTTTATTTTCTGCCCGTTGTCATTGTTTTTGAATAATTTTATTTCCATAGCACTTGATCTGTTTTCCTTCATGTTTCTCATTTCAAGTTCACCAAAATTCTTGGATTTGTGAATTTGTAATCTCGTAAGTTTTATGAAATCTGTCACTACTGTATTTCTGTCTTTTAAACACAGCCTCCTTTACTTCCTCTACACCTGTCAACCAGGAGTTCAAATACTCAAATGTTCTATGTTGTGCCATTGTTTACTTAAGCCTAGCATCCCTGCCCAGCTTTGTAAAATATATCTTTCTTTCTGTTTTATTAAATCTCATTTAAACATATCTCAGGAAGCTTTTCTATTCTCAGCAAGACAGACATTTGGATTGGGTAATTCCCTGTTATCCAAGAATGTCCTACACACCATAGAATCTTTAGTTGTATCCCTGGCTTTTAGCCACTGGATTGCAGCAAAAACTCACTCCCACGTTATGACCTCCAATGACATCTTTAGATGCTACTGAAACTCCCCCAGATGGGCACAAATGCCACTTCTTGAGAGAAATCACCCTAAGGTAACTTACCACAGAATAAGATATTTTTGTTCATATATGAATCTCCCACCTCTGCATTCAATTTGATGTTTTTCAAATTTCTGTAGCATTTTTGTAATTTTCTTTAGATTCTTGGATGTCGTTTATAGCAGTTATTTTCAGACCCAGTGTCAGCGTTCTCTTTTCTTCCTGAATCTGTAACTGCTGACTGTTCCCTTTTGTGGATCAATTTCAATACTTTCCCACATGTCTAGTGACATTCTGGTGGATATCATAAGGCGCAAGTGCTGAAAGTCTACACAGTTTTGATTTTCCTGTTGGTAGCATTATACTTTGTTTGGTAAGCAAGTCACACAGAACCATCCTCTCATTGAGGATTATTCAAAACTTGGTAGCTGTTTAGTCTAGAGCTAAATTTAGATAGACTCTGATTTTTAGATAGACTCTGGGGTCTGGAGCTCCTCCTACATGTCCTGGGTGTGAAAGGAATGCATGACTCTCCAGCTGGATGGGTCCCAGCTAGTTCACGTTCCTGCCTGAGCTCTGCCAATCACGCTGCATAGGACTTCCCACTTGTTTCTCTAAGGAAATTCCTGTTCCCTCCCACAGCTTTACATCTTCTCACAAGACTCTCAACACTTGTGTTACTGAGGCAGATGCAAGAGAGTGTTTCCCACCCGTGGGGGTTGTTTTATCTACATCGTTTTCCCAGCTGGGTACTCGCTTGCTATATTCCAGGCTGCCAATCCAAGCTCTGCATCCTAACTCACAATCCTGTTTTTGTCTCTATTATGTTCTGGAAGGCTGGGACAATTTTAGGTCCCACCTCATTTTCTCTTATCACCTGAGTTATCACAGTGTTGCCTTACCTATATTGCTAGCATGTGATTCCATCTTTAACCTGCCTCTCTTTTTTTTTTTAAAGTTTTTACAAGAAGAGAATGATTCTGATAGGAAGTATTTCATCCTGACTAGCAGTGAGGCCTGATAATTTCAAGAGAAAATTCTAAATAGATGTCAGCTCTCCAGATGAGACTACTTTAGGACAGGCAGGTATAAAATGCTCTCACTAACACTTCATGCCATAAGTGGATGGAGGAGGAACACATTTCAATGTGTGAGGCTTACTTTTTTTCTACTAAGTTCTTAGTGGGATTATGATCACTGTCCTTGAAATCGTTTCCTAGATATATGCTATCAAAGATCCCTGGTACTTACTTTCAGAGGTGCATCTGGACTTTGACAATACTTCAACCATATCTCCAAGTCGTATTTTGTGCTCAAATCTACTATACACATGTATAATGGAAATTTACTGGGCTATATATATATATATTTTTTCATTCCAGCTTTCCTAGGAGATTGATTTTAAAAATGAAATAAACCCTGTTGGCATCTTTACAACTTTCATGGCAAAAAATTATTATATTTTTAAAGGGTAAAAAGTAAATGAAATGCATTTTGGGTTCAAGGAATTAAAAAAAATAGCACTGCAACACCTTTCTGTATCCCAGGATGTGGCTCTCCCGACTGTACAGCATTCCAGGCAACCACTTTGGCTTAATGCTCAGAAGTCAAAAGACAGTTTCATAGCAATGTATGAAATTTATGCTTCTAAGAGAGGCTCATGGTTGAACATCAAGAACTGGCTGTGACCCTCCTATTTTCCACCAAATGTCCTCTACATGGAAAACACTTTCAACATTCACAAGAAGTTCAATATGTGTTCTCTCTCTCTCTCTCTCTCTCTCTCTCTCTCTCTCTCTCTGTGTGTGTGTGTGTGTGTGTGTGTGTGTGTGTGTGTCTCTCTCACTCATCTCTTGCCCTTTTTCTCACTTAAAAATACAACGATTTTTTCACAATTTTCATTTCTGGGTATACATTTAAAATATAAAATTGGTAAACCAACTTTGCATAGTATTGTCGAACAATGTCTTTTTATACTCTGAGTGAAACCATTCCTGTGCATTGTATCTTGGTGTACTGAGTAGCTTTATGCCAAACTGACACAAGCTAGTCACTTGAAAAGAAATAACCTCAGTTGAGAAAATGTCCCTACAAGAATGTCCTGTGTGCAAACCTCTGGTACATTTTCTTGATTGATGATTGATAAGGGAATGGCCAGACCACTGTGGGTGGGCAGTGCCACTCGTGGGCAGATGGTCCTGGGAGCTACTGAAAAATAGGGTGAGCAAGCCAGTAAGCAGCACTCCTTGGCCTCAGCATCAGCTTCTCCCTCCAGGTTCCTGCCTTGAGTGCCTGCTCTGACTTCCCTTAGCAATGGGCTATTACCTGGAAATATAAGTGACATGAGCCCTTTACTCTGCAAAGTGCTTTTGCTCACGGTGTTTCATCTGAGCAATAGAAGTGACTAAGGCACTAGGTGTTATAAAGAAGATCTGTAATGGCATTTGTACCATCGGGCACACTCATCCCAGTTTGCTCCAGATACTTCAAAGATACCCATGCAAGTGGCTTCCATCAGGACACCAGATCCTCTGGCCTTCCCTGGAACCAGGGGAGGGGACTAGTCAACCACAAAGCATTTTAGAACACCTGTATGATATCAAAAGGATATAGAAGGACCTAGCAGATGTAAAACGAGCTATGTCATACATAAACTATGATTATGTAGCTCTTGGTCATGATTTTGAAGCACAGTAACACATAATATTTCAGAATGGCTTGCGAAACACCTTTTTCTGGAAACATCTACTTTTCTTGACCTCAGTCTCTAAACTCTTTAAACTTAAAGCAACAACACCAACAAATTCTATAATCCTCTGGATTTCTTTCTTTTAAAGTGTGTGTGTGTGTGCGTCTGTGTGTGATATGTATGCATGTACACATGTAATGGCGCACACGTGCCTGTGTGTGCACAATTGCTTAGTGCCTCCATCACTATCCATCTTAATTTTTGAGACAGGTGCTCAGTGGTTGGCTAGACTGGCTGGTCTCTGCATCCCCAGTGCTGGGGATGCAACTGTGTATGGCCATGCCTTGCTTTTCCTATGTGAGTGCTAGGGTTCTGGGCTCAGGTCCTCAAGCTTGTGCAGAAAGCAAACCTGTCTCTCAGCTTCAGTCCTTTGGTTTTCCTGAGGAAATACCTGGGAGGCCTCACCATAGAAATAGGATTTAGTCGGGGGACAGATATCAAAACTCAACTCAGGGAAATGATGTAAGTTGCTTCCCATCTGTCAATTTCTCTTATCCTACACTTTCTTATATTTCAGAATCAAGCATCATTCTAGATCTAATCTAAAAAGACTATTTCTTAGCATATATCCTCTTGTACAAAGGAATAAATACACTACTTATTAATGATGATCATTGATGTTTACATCTCAGAACTACCTGATGCATACTCATGATGGATTTAAGAAAAAAGAATTAAAGGCAGTAAGAGTATGTAAAATTGATTCTGACTGAAAACCCATGGCATTAGTAGTTTTAGTTATGGGGGGTGGTGGTTCTTTAAGTTATCCAGCCATCATTATTATCTTCAGTTATATAATGATCAAAATATGCTCTGCCTTATCTGTCTCATAGATAGTTATGATAGGAAGATGAAATAAAAACGCATATACCATGCACACTTATGTGTGTGTGTGTGTCTATCCAGATTGTTTAGGCCCTACTCACACATGTCTCCTGGAACTCCATAAAAGCAAATTTTTTAGAAGTCTTGGGAGCAAAGTAAGCAAAGAATGATAATGAAACAAACAGCTATCTTCATAGTACCTCCTTTGTATGGTGACATTATTATTGTGTGATTCTAATATTATTAATCATAAGATTAGATAATTTCAGGACCTGTGTAGTCGAGGAGGACTTGAAGCTAGGAGTTTACCTTGCCCTAGAAACAACTAGAAAGTTCAGAGGATACCCGAGCCAGGTCTGCCTGGGGATCAAGTCTGCATTCTGTACGTGACTCTTTTGATCCCTGCATCACAAAATCAACGGTGTCAGTCTGAAACCAAGGAAAAGTGGAAGCCTAGGCCAAGACATAATGAATAGTTTCTCAGTAACAATCACAAGAACAAGAAATGTGTAAAAAAAAAAGATATCTTGTTCATATTATTAAAGATCCTGTTGAGGTTGATTTAATTTTAAAGGCCAGGGTATATGCATCTGAGCTATAGTAGTAGATATTTTCATGAATGCTCTGTATAAATTGGGTGGGAGCAAGCTTGAAAGGTAACTGTATCCCTGTCTTCCCAAGTTCTAATCCTAGGGTCAGCAGAGCCTGAATTCTGTTTTTTTTTTTTTTTTTTTGACTCTGCCTTCTTAGCATTAGAGGTAAAGGAAGCTTCAGTAGACTTTGGAGGGAGGCTTAATGAGTAACTGCCTCAAGGTACATTGGATTATTCAAATAAGTTAGCATAAAATTGTCTAGACAATAAGAAGATTAAAATGTGCAATAGATATTTAACATCAGAGGGCACTGTAGAAAAAAAGAACACCATATCAATCAATAGTCTCACTAAATGACACATTTTAAGCTAATGGTGAAGAAAATTCAATGAAAATTTTAATTACTTTATCCAAGAAGAAATGAAATGTGAGAAATTAAATCAAGAAAGCATCCATCCATTGCTTGGCATGAATTTTTAATAATGCTTATACATATTTGTCTTTATGGTAGATTTCAAGTTAAATTTTCCATGTAAATTTAATTCTATAGGTAGATAAAAATTTTTCCTTGCTCAATGTGGAGGTAATAATGTTTAAGTGAATTTTAAGTGGAATGGTAAACACATAAAGTTGATTCACTGTAAGCATGTTCTGTGAGTTCAAGAATTTGAAACAGCTGGCTTTCTTGTTCAATGAAAAAATGTTTTAATATGCTAATGTGTTAATTTGTTTGGGTTGACAGCAGGTGTCTTATTAGAAAATAGTGTATTGACTTGAACTATAAGAATATAGAGTACTTACCCAGTGAAGTTGCATGTAATTCACAATATTTTTCCAATATATCCATTTATTAAAAATATTCCCCCCAAATTAAAATGCATGGCGAAAATATGACTTTTCTTTCTCTCTTTATTTATATAAGACATGTATTTGTATTAATGTATATGTTCACAAACACATGTGGATACCCATTCATATGTGGACTTATATATACTTACTCATATGTGTAACATAACCAACATATTCAAAATAATTGTACTGGTCATAAATAGCGCACCAAGGGGGATCCAAGATGGCGGCGGCCGGCACGGACATATTTTGATTTCGGGGTCAACAGTCACAAGGCAGCAAGTGTTCCAGGATACTGTACAAAGGGCACGACCCCTTCTAAATCTCACCAGGCTACACAGGGACCACGGAAGATCCCTGGGCAGGACGCACCTTCAAACTCTCGGACACGCTAGGAAGACTCTGGACCCGGGAATCGGGTTCACACATCCCACAAAAGGAGAGACCCCCAGTAAGCTCCAACCTAATACCCAGCCGGCAGATTCAGAAACCACGCAGAGATAATCCCCACCCTGATGGGCACTCCCAGGTCTCACACAGACTCACACAGACGATCCAATTATCTAGCGAAAAGTTGCTACCCTTGGAAGTGAGTGGAGATTCACTGCAAAGTGCCTTCAGATCACAGATCACATTCTGTGACGTCACTGGCCAGGTTCCAAGCCACAGGAGCGGCAAGGCTACTGGAGCTGAACTGTAGATTTACCCGCTACAGGAACCAACCCCGGGCAAATTGCGAGATATTTGAAACTGTCCTATATCGGACTTATGTACTAGCATGGGCCCTTCCGGCAGGGAACCAGAGCTTATTTGTACACAGCTCTGCCACCTGAATTAATTAGGTCTCCACCTGGGAGGTGGGACTGAATGACTCACCTTATAGGGGTAGAGTAAGGCAACTCGAATCCTACACCACAGTGCCCCCTTTGGACCCAAGTCCAGAAGACAGCAAAAAAAAATTCCTCATGGCCAGAGGCCCCAGACCAAAAAAAAAAAACAGAGCGAAATGTCTCCAACAAAAGAAAGCAATGCTATTCCATCCAGCCCGAACCACCTCACCACAACTGAAACACAAGAAAACGATGACAATTCTACATTATGGAAAGTGATAGAGTCCCTTAAAGAAGAACTTAAAACTATGAAGGAATTCAAAGAAGCCACAATTTTACAAGTCAAAACAACGAATAACACCATTAAAGAGCTCCAAGCCAAGGTGACCCAGCTTGAAGAGGAAAAGGATAAAGCAATGAAAGATCTCCAGGAAAAAACAAGCAAACTGGAGAAGGAAATGTACAAAACGAACAATACCATTCAAGACATGAAAATAAAATTGGAAACAATAAATAAAACACAGTCAGAGTTAAAAGAGGAAATGGAGAATCAAGAGAAGAGAACAGGAACTACGGATGTGAGTATGAAAAATAGAATGCAAGAGATGGAAGACAGGATCTCAGGCATGGAAGATTTGATGGAAGAAATCAGTACAACATCCAAAGAAAATGAGAAAGCTAAGAAATCTCTCACCCACAACATCCAAGAAATCAAGGACTCAAGGAAAAGATGGAACCTAAGAATTATAGGCATAGAGGAAAGAGAAGACTCCCGACTCCATGTTCCAGGAAATATCTTCAACGAAATCATAGAAGAAAACTTCCCAAACCTAAAGAAAGAGATGCCAGTAAAAAACCAAGAGGCTTACAGAACAACAAAGAGATTAGATCAGAAAAGAAACTTCTGTCGCCACATAATAATAGAAACTCCAAATGTAGAGAACAAAGAAAGGATATTAAAAGCTGTAAGAGAAAAAGGCCAAGTCACATACAATGGCAGACCCATCAGAATCACACCTGACTTCTTCTCAGAAACTTTAAAAGCTAGAAGGGCCTGGACTGGTGTCCTACAAGCCCTGAGAGAATGTAGGTGCCCAGCCAGACTACTATACCCAGCAAAACTCTCCATCAACATAGAAGGAGAAAACAAGATATTCCATGACAAAATCAAATTCAAACAATCTCTCCTCACAAACCCAGCCCTACAGAAGATCCTAGAAGGAAAATTCCAACACAGGGAAGATAACTACACCCAAGAAAACAGAGGAAATAGAAACCTCCACAGCAACTAAACAAACAAACAAAAAAAAAAAACACAAGACAGCCAGCTATACCAAAATAATGGGAAATAACAACCCCTGGTCACTAATATCCATCAACATCAATGGACTCAACTCACCAATACAAAGACACAGACTTACAGACTGGATCCGTAAACAAGACCCATCTTTTTGCTGTATACAAGAAACACATTTCACTATTGAAGATAAACACTATCTCAGAGTAAAGGGCTGGGAAAAGATTTTCCAAGCAAATGGACCCAGGAAACAAGCTGGAGTAGCCACCCTAATATCAAACAAAATAGACTTCCAATTGAAGTTAATAAAAAAAGACAGAGAAGGACATTACATACTCATTAAAGGAAATATCCACCAAGAGGTTATCTCTATATTGAACATCTATGCCCCAAATACAAAGGCACTTACATTTATAAAAGAAACGCTTCTAAAACTTAAATTGCACATTGATCCAAACACTTTAATAGTGGGAGACTTCAACATCCACTCACAACTATGGACAGATCATCAAGACAGAAGCCAAACAGAGAAATAATGAGTCTAACAGAGATCATGAACCAAATGGACCTAACAGATATCTACAGAACGTTTCACCCAAACACAAAAGAATACACCTTCTTCTCAGCACCTCACAGAACCTTCTCCAAAATCGGCCATATAGTTGGCCACAAAGATAGCCTCAACAGATACAAGAAAATTGAAATAACCCCTTGTATCTTATCAGACCACCATGGAATAAAGCTGGACTTCAATAGCAAAAGAATCAATAGAAAGTCTACACTCACATGGAAATTGAACAACTCTTTACTAGAGGACCACTGGGTCAGGGAAGAAATAAAGAAGGAAATCAAAGACTTCTTAAAATCCAATGAAAATGAAGACACAACATACCCAAACCTATGGGACACAATGAAAGCTGTGCTACGAGGAAAGTACATAGCACTAAGTGCTTTCAAAAAAAAAAAAAAAATTGTGACAGCTCATATTAGCGAAATAACAGCTAAACTGGGTGAATTGGAAAAAAAAGAAACAAACACTCCCAAGAGAAGCAGAAGGCAGGAGATCATCAAACTTAGGGCTGAAATCAACAACGTAGAAATAAAAAGAACTATACAAAGAATCAAAGAAACCAAGAGTTGGTTCTTCGAGAAAATCAACAAAATAGACAGACTCTTAGCCACATTAACTAAAAGACAGAGGGAGAAAACACAAATCAACAAAATCAGAAATGAAAAGGGAGAAATAACAACAGACATTGAGGAAATCCAGAGAATATTTGGATCCTACTTTAAAAATCTATACTCCACCAAATTTGAAAACTTAAGTGAAATGGACAATTTTCTTGATAGATTCCACCTACCAAAGCTAAATCAAGATCAGATAAACAGATTAAACAGCCCTATAACCCCTAAGGAAATAGAAACAGTCATTAAAAATCTCCCAACCAAAAAAAGCCCAGGGCCAGATGGCTTTAACATGGAATTCTACCGGATCTTCAAAGAGGAGCTAACAACAATACTTTTCAAACTCTTTCACCAAATAGAATCTGAAAGAACATTGCCAAACTCATTCTATGAGGCCACAATCACCCTGATTCCTAAACCACACAGACTCAACAAAGAAAGAGAACTTCAGACGAATCTCCTTCATGAACATAGATGCAAAATTACTTAATAAAATACTAGCAAACCGAATTCAAGAACACATCAAAAGTATCATACACCATGATGAAGTAGGCTTCATCCCAGGGATGCAGGGATGTTTCAACATACGAAAGTCTATCAACGTCATTCACCTTATAAACAAGATGAAAGAAAAAAAAAACCACATGATAATCTCGCTAGATGCAGAAAAAGCATTTGACAAAATCCAACACCCCTTCATGCTAAAAGTTCTGGATAGAACGGGCATGCAAGGGCCATACCTAGAAATAATAAAGGCAATATACAGAAGGCCAGTGGCCAACATCAAATTAAATGGAGAGAATCTTGAAGCTTTCCTCTAAACTCAGGGACAAGATAAAGATGTCCACTTTCACTATATCTCTTCAGTATAGTACTTGAAGTTCTTGCTAGAGCAATAAGACAACTAAAGGAGATCAAGGGGATAAACATCGGAAACAAAGAAGTCAAATTATCCCTATTTGCAGATGATATGATAGTATACATAAGCGACCCCAAACATTCGACCAGAGAACACTTACAGCTGATAAACACCTTCAGCAAAGTGGTTGGATACAAAATTAATTCAAAAAAATCAGAAGCCCTTCTTCATCCAACAAACAAATGGGCTGAGAAAGAAATAAGGGAAACAATCCTCTACACGATAACAGCAAACAACATAAAATACCTGGGGTAACTCTAACCAAGCAAGTAAAGGACCTATACATCAAGAACTTCAAGCCCTTGAAGAAAGAAATGGAAGAGGCCTTTAGAAGATGGAAAGATCTCCCATGCTCATGAATAGGTAGGATCAACATAATAAAAATGGCCATCCTACCAAAAGCAATATATAGATTCAATGCAATTCCTATCAAAATACCAACACAATTTTTTATAGACTTGGAAAGAGCTAGCCTCAATTTCATATGGAACAACAAAAAGCTCAGAATAGCTAAATCAATCCTGTACAATAAAAAAAAAATATCTGGAGGTATTACCATCCCAGATTTCAAGCTGTACTACAGAGCAATAGTTGTAAAAACAGCATGGTATTGGTATATAAACAGACCAGGAGATCAATGGAATCGAATTGAAGACCCAGAAATAGACCCACACACTTATGGCCACCTAATTTGTGACAAAGAAGCCAAAATGGCACAATGGAAGAAGGACAGCATCCTCAACAAATGGTGCTGGTCCAACTGGATGTCCATCTGTAAAAGAATGAAGTTAGACCCATACTTATCACCTTGTACAAAACTTAAGTCCAAGTGGATCAAAGACCTTAACATAAGGCCAGTCACACTAAATCTACTAGAACATAAATTGGGAAAAAACCCGAACTCATTGGCACACACAGGTGACCACTTTCTGAACAGAACACCAACAGCTCAGGACCTGAGATCAACAATCAAAAAGTGGGGCTTCATGAAACTGAAAAGCTTCTTTAAGGCAAAAGACACTGTCATTCGAACAAAACGGCAGCCTACAGACTGGGAGAAAATCTTCACCAACCCCACATCTGACAGAGGGCTAATATCCAAAATCTACAAAGAACTCAAGAAATTAAATACCAAGAAACCAAACAATCCAGTCAAAAAATGGGGGACAGAGCTAAATAGAGAATTCACAAAGGAGGAATCCCTAATGGCTGAGAGACACTTGAAGAAATGCTCAACATCCTTAATCATCAGAGAAATGCAACTCAAGACGATTCTGAGTTTCCATCTCACACCTGTCAGAATGGCTAAGATCAAAAACTCAAATGACAGCACATGCTGGCGAGGGTGTGGAGAAAGGGGTACCCTACTCCATTGCTGGTCAGAATGCAGGCTTGTGCAACCACTATGGAGGTCAGTCTGGCAATATCTTAGAAAACTTGGAATAGCTCTGCCTCAGGACCCAGCCATACCACTTCTGGGTATACATCCAAATGCCTCTTCACAGAATCATAAGGAAGTTTCCTCATCTATGTTTATAGCAGCCTTATTTGTAATAGCTAGAAACTGGAAACAACCCAGATGTCCCTCAACTGAAGAATGGGTTAAAAAACTGTGGTACATCTATACAATGGAATATTATTCAGCTATCAGGAACAATGAAATTATGCAAATTGCAACCAAATGGATGGAACTAGAAAAGCTCATCCTGAGTGAACTAACCCAGACTCAGAAGGACACATATGGCATCTATTCACTTATAGTAGGATTTTAACTATATAGTAGATGGTATCGATACTACAACTAACACACCAAAGGGAACTTGGACATAGACTCTTATTTTTAATTTTTATTTATTTTTTATATATTAGTTATATTTTTTTCTATTTTTTAGTCTTTTTTATCTATTGCATGCTTATTGGTTTGTTTGTTTAGTAGTTCTCTCTCCCGGACAACGAGACACTTTTCACTGATGGTACTGCTTCATAGATCCCCACGAATGCCCAATGAATGAAGAGGCTCTTGGCCCTCATACGACCTCTAAACTGAGATGAGGGACTGTTATATAAGGACACCCCACCCCAGAGAAATGGGATGGAAGGGTTAGGATGTAAAGAAAAAAAATGAAATGTGATGTTTCGGCCTTTTACTACTAATTGTCATAAACTGTTTAGGATAATTAAGAAATGCAAACTAATGGTTATGCAAGCCGGTCATTCTGTTAGGTACTATGACAGCCTATTATAGTTACTTGCTAAGGTAATCAGAAATAAACCTGCTAAGAGACAAGCAACATCTGCTTACCCTAATATAAGAGATAGATAGGGCCTCTTCAAAAACCTCAAGAGATCTGAAGAATATGGCATTCAAAGATGTTTTCGTAACTTTAGATTTTTTTATATCAAGACATATCAACTCCTGACAGCACCCCCTATTCTCCTCCAAGTAGAAGATGAGCATCGAAGAATCTCCAGTGGGAGATGTTTGAATTAGTCACAAGCCTATCTCTTGGTAGGAAAAGCCCCTTGCTCCAACTGTAGACAGAATGCTGTCCAAAAAGGACAAAACCTGGAATCAGGTACTTCGACAGCCTAGCTCTGCCAAAACAGGGTAGGTAAGTCCTTCATAACCCCTGCTCTACAATCAATGTCTGTCAGAGAAACGGGGCCAAATGACTGAAGATCAATGTTGTAATGTATGGAGAGAAAATGGGAACTGTCCAGGTAGCCACTGGTATGTCATTTCTTAGTTTGGGAAGCTGCAGGCCCTGTACTTCCTATGAAATCAGATATATTTATCCCTCTCAGGTCTCTGAGGTGGTTGAAGAACAGATAGCTAGAGTCTCATAATTAAATTTTGAGTTGTTTAGGAGTCAAGAGAGTGTTATAGATCTAAGAAGATACTTTTAAAATTGTGTTGCAAATTAGTATGAATGTTGAGTCAGATATAGACCTTTAAACTCATGGAGATGTTTAGATAGTAGAATGTTAAAGTCAGGTACCAAATACATATGGACTGGTCATTGGGAATGTATGTTAAGCAATATAACCCTTATAACTGTGGCCTAATTACCTCTGTTGTACTGTATTGTGTTTATTATTATAAGAGAAAGAGCCATTTGTTGGACTGAAAGGGGAAACTGTAGGGGGAAATAAGATATACCTTAAACTTAAAAGAAAGAAAAGGGAAGAGGATGGGGGGGTTGAGGGTGGGACTGGAGGGGGAATAGGGAAGGGACTGCGACTGTAACTTGAAGAAATAAAAAATAAAGAAAAAAAAAAGAAAAAATAAAAACAAAAAACATAAATAAATAAATAAATAGCCCACCAAGGATTTGTGAGAGATCTGGGTCCTGACTTATGTAAATTATTACTGAAAATATTATATAAATGATTAATAATACCTGTTTTCTATAAGTAACAATCCTTGTTAGAGTTGTCCTGGGTTGGCTTTATAAACAAGTGGAATGAATAGGCACTAACTTATGGATATGAGCTGAGGTGCTCTCTAACTCCCTTACCTCGGTTAAACTATGCCTTCAACTCAAATATCACAGACTCCAAAATTAATTGAATGGAGAGAACACCACAATTCTCTAGTCATAACTTTTTAAAAAACAAAATTGCCTTGGAGAATTGCTGGTTCATTGATTCCGTGAGACTTGGTTATGAATTATTTAGGAGCAGCTTTCTACCATATTAGATAATGGGGGCAGGGGCAGGGGCCATGTACAAACATGCATGGAAAGTTCACAGAAAGAATTTGGTCAGAGAGAGACACAACTTGCTAGAACTCTGGTTAGAAAAACAAGTCAAATGCCCAATAAGTCACACAGAGTAGGCAACTTGAGATCTCAGATTGTGTCTCTTGATTTCCATCCAGTTGGTGGAAAATGCACATCACTAACTTGCAGGTGTGGAGGTGGAGGTGCAGGTGACATTCTCACGGAATAGGATTTAGTAAAGCAGTGATAAACTTGAGATTAGGTCCATCCATATGGCAGAGACGTAGTGACATTACTTTAGCTTTTTAAAAATTAGTTGGAGTTCTGGATTCTAAGTTGAAATATCCCAGATTTTAAATCTTGGCTGTGCATTAACTGTAGAGGTCATCCAAATTACACTGTTGGGCTAGAATTGACCTTTGGCTGTTGTGTGCAATGTTTTTTTTTTTTTTGAAAGTATTTGGAGGAGGGAGGGGATGCTGTTAAAACATGGACAGTGGTGAATTAGAGAGACAGACCACTGAAAGGGCAGGCTCAAGGCTCTTTGAGCAGAAGGAGGATCTGTTCATACACGTGAAAATGACTCCCATACAGTGTAGTGAGCTACCCAAAGATCTAGGAAGTTATGAGGAGAAACCAGGGGAGAATCCAGGGCTGCCTCGTGTTCTTGTAGACTGTGCCATTACCTGGAACCCCACACTTGATTTAATGCTCTGGTGCCACTGTCTACAAAAACACAATACTTTTACTCTTGCTTTTCCCATTTTTAACAGAAGTGCAAAGGAACAATGGAAGAACAACAGTGCTTAACATATTGCACACAACACACGCACGGAGAGAAGAAGCACACCAAGGAGCACCATCATATGCTGTTTGTGTCCTTATCTGCACAACCGGCTCTTTGTGTGGAACATAATCACAAAAGAGGGAAAGAAAAGACAGAGTAGCCTGAAGCCCCTTTTTTTTTTTGGTCTTTCCTTAAGGGTCAGTGACACCCCATGGTAGCCTGAGTATGTTTCAGGAATTCAAATGACAATATCTGAGTTCACCTTATACAACATTTCCATTCTTCAGATAAAGGCAAACTACATGTAAAAAATATGGCATCCATTTACTTATAATTGGATTTTAGCCATATAGTACAGGATAACTATTCTACAATCAACACACCAAAAGGAACAGGAACATAGACTTTGTTACCTGTTAATGACACACTTTGCCCTAGTGGTGCTGCCATGTAGGCCCCCCAGTATAGGAGGAAGCTCTTAGCCCTCATATGACCGCTGATCTGGGGTGGGGGACTGTTATGTAGGACCTTTGGAGGAGTAGGACAGGAGGGAGGGGGGACTGGGAGGGGTGGAAAGAGGGCACTGTGATGGAGATATAACTTGAAGTAATAAATAAACATTTTTTAAAAAGCATGTAAAAACTATGAAATAGGAATTTTATCATTTCAGAATTTCTGCATATGAATTGATTTTGCTATATTCATCTTTAGAACTCATATTGCACAAAGTAAGTTGAAGTGGTGAAACTCACATTAATTAAAAGTTTAAATTTTTATTTTATAAACACAGCAGCAAGTAGAATTTAAAATAGCATAATGCCAAAGGGAACATCTTTATATTTCAGCTAAAATCTTCTATTGACTATTATTCCTGCCTTTAACCAAGTCACCCTTGCTGCTTTCTTGTGTTGCACCAGACCTACAATTTATGGAGGTGGCTTTGCTTACGCTAGATTTGTATCCATTCTCATCACTTTTAAGTCACAATACCTCAGTGTGCTCTGGAGTGCTGTTACAGATTTTAATAGTAATAAGCTTAGAATGAGGAAACAAGGAAGTCTTGTTTAAGTAGTTTTCACTTTACGTAAGTTTTCATACCCATAATTTCATAGCTGATATTAACACATTCAATTTCACCCATGTTTGGTTATTTTTTTGGCTTTCAATTTCTTAGTGTTCTGCTCATGAAACAAAATGAGTTAGGTACAAGGAGGCTGGAGTAGCTATTTATGTTAATTACTGCTCTTTAAACTCATCACCAGGACAGTTATGTACTATTGAAAAAAAAAATAGGAAACTTGGTAGAATCTGAAATGTAGGAGGAAACATCCTAGAATTTCTTTTGAGTAAATGAATAATTAAATGGTAGGCAGTTGCTTCTCTGGTATTCAGAACTGTGGAAGATGACAGTGTTATTACCGTTATAGACCAATGTCATCCTTCCTACATTACCCACTGCTCACAGGTTGCTTAAGAAGAAAATTGATCCTGTGTCATGGTGGCTAATCTTGGCTGTAGACTTGACTACATCTAGAATAAACTCGATCTCAAGCAGCTCAGCACACCTGTAAAGAGGTTTCTTGATTGGATTCCTAGGCACTTCTCTATTGCTGTGACAGAACACCATGACCAAGGCAACTTACAAAGGTCTTGATATGGGCTTATGATTTTAGAGGGTTAGAATCGATGACCATTGTGGCATGGCGGTAGGTAGGCAAGCAGATCCTAGAGTAGGAACTGAGAGCTTACATCTTAAAACACAATCAGATGACACAGAAAAAGTGACACTCTGGGAGTGGTACAAATCATTTGAAATTTCAAAGCTCACCACCAGTGACACTCCTGCAATGAGGCCACACCTCCTTCCCAAATAGTCCACAACTCAGAACCAATTACTCAAATATATGAATCTATGTTCATCGGGCCATGTTTATTCAAACCACCACAGTCATATAATTTGAGGTGGAAACGTTCACCCTAAATCTGTATAATTTGAAGTGTAAAACCCCACCTTAAAACTGGGCCACACATTCTGGTTGCTGCCTACATGAACAGACATGGAAGAAGGAAGCTTTGGCTTTTTTCCCCCCTGCTAGCCCTTCCTCTTGCTGGTAGATTCATCTCTCCTGAAATTTTAGGACCTACTTTTTCAGGATACCAATATAGAATGAAGAGCAGCTGAGACATCTAGACTAGTGAGCTGAACAACTACTGGAGCTTTGCCTTCCTTTTGGGATACAGCCACTGCTAGACTAATAAGACCACAGGCTGAATGCCGCTCTAATAAGTCATTTATCTCTCTCTCTCTCTCTCTCTCTCTTTCTGTGTGTGTATGTGTGTGTGTACAAGCACATGCATTTACACACACACAAGCACACACGCATGCATTCACGCACACACAAACACTTCTTTTCCTCTAAAGTACTCTGGTTAATTCATATTGTACGAGACCAACTTTACTAGATTGAAGTGATCCTATAGCTCCGTACTTAGACACTTCTTTGCCTCAAAATGAATGACTATACAGGTGTGTGCTGTAGTCTGTAACACAGACTGACAACCCTCTTTATCTCCTGCCTGAGGTCTTTGTCGACTTTGCCTGTAGGAAGCGTCTCACTGTTAAATCCCACTGGAACACAGCAGTTTTCATCTTGCTTTCAACATGGTTTGACCTTGTACATGAGAAATAGTTTGAAGCTTTTTATATGCTAATCTTAACTAAAACTGAAAAACTGTGTGCATTTTTGTTCATTAGTTCTCACATCTATGCCCAATATTTACCTTAATAGATACCTTTGAATCCAAATATATTTATATTTCATATTGATTAAAATCATAGTCCAAAAGATGAAGACAAAAAAGCAAGATTTGGGTAAGTGAGGACATCCAGTCACACAATTTTCAGGAAGCTAAAACTGCATGGCTGAAGTTCCGGGGTATTATATGATAATCAATTATCTTAATGGTAGCTGGAATTTGATATTAAGTGAGATTTCCATGGAATATGAACAGAGGAAATCTGAGAAAAAGGCAAAGAGCTAAGTAATCCTCTATGGCCAACAGATGCTACATTCTTCTTCCATTTATTCCTTGGTTTGGCACCTTGATCACCGCTCTTTCTAGAATGCAAAGGAATTTGACTCAGCACTGAAGCAAAATAACCTGGATCATGCTTTCTGTGACTTTGTAAATCCATCAATACCTTCTACTACTTGCTGTAAGTGATGTTCTTATACCCCTACATGTTCTGAGTGGAAAGAATAATTAATAATAATAATAACAGTACTAATAGTTATTAATAGTAAAATATTTTCTATACCAGTACTTATAAGGTACAGTATTCATATGTGTTGTTATTTAACCCACAAATTAATGATATAAAATATGTAACATTATTGTTTTAATATTTTTATCTGTGTGTGTGCATGCACATATGTGTGAGTGCATGTGCATCTGTGTCTGTGTGGGTTCTTATGGAGGTCAGAAGTGGGCATTAGATTCCATGGAACTAGTCACCAATGGTTGTGAGCCACCAGACGTGAGAGCTAGGATCTGAACTCAGGTCTGCTGGAAGAGCAACAAGCCCCCCTTAACTTCTGAGCCACCTCTTCAGTCCCCAAGGTACTACGATTCTTTCCAATTTTCATACAAAAATAAAATACCTAACCCCAGGAGGGTGATAGTAGCTAACCTTTCTAACATTAAATGACAACAAACTGGCAGAGTGGATGTTCTCATTGATGGGAAATTATGAGCCCTTGGACACTACCTCCAGCTCCTTTCCCAGCCTGAATTCTTGTAGAAGATCCATAGTTTTATTCACTTTCCAAATAGCCCATCTCAGACTCTACAGAATTCAAAGCCTTATTTAAAGACTAAGCAAAACACTAGTAGCTACTACCCAATGCATGTGCAGAGTTGAGATGATCCAAGACACAACTGTAGTGTCCAAGAGGATGAGGCTAATAAAGCCAGGGTTTGCTTTTTCATAAGTTATTCTGGTTAAATTAGCTTTGGAATTAATTAGCCTGAATTGTCATCCAGGCCTAGTCAAACTTAGTGTTGCCAGACCAGTGTGCTAATGTGATATAATTAAAAACATATTATATCAGCCTGCACAGAATAACCTTCTCTTTATTCTTCCATAATCTGTGATCAGGGAGAAATGTAAAGAGCTCTCAGATTCTGAGAAAGAATAGGTAAAATAACCTATTAAGTTAGTGGGTTAGGGTAGTACAATGTACCTGTATCATTTTCCTTGTCCATGCCAGCAACAGGTATCTTAGCCTTCTTTAAAGTCTCCAGCTCCCTTTCTGCTCCTCTTTCCCTAACTTCAAGCCACAGCATGGGAAGTCTGTTATTTCTGTGTTCTGCAGGCTGCATGAATGCATTCTTCTCACCCTATCACTCCATTAGGACAAATCATGAGCATTATCCATCCTTATTTTCTGACTTTTTTTTTCCTTAAAGGAATAAATGAACCTATCCATCTCTAAAACATGCCCTTAATACACATAGTATTAATGATAAAACATTTAAAATTAAGAAGCCAAAAGAAATCAAAGTGTTCATTCAATGGAATATCAAAAGGAGTCTTAGTCAGTAATTCTTTTTGCACATGTCCCATTCCTGTCTATAGTCTCAATTCAGGGTCCAGCATGTAAGAGTACATTGCCAAGTTGCTCTCTGAAACAAATTAAAGTAAAACTGAAGCTCCCAGCTATGTCATTACATACAAAAGACACAGCCTAAGCAGTCCAGAGAATTCTGGAGACCCAGACTGCAGAAGAGGAGAGCAGGAAAGGCCAGAAAATTGATGACCCTTTCTTCTCATTTCCCATTAATAGGTTTTGGGGTTCTACAATCCTATCCTCTACAGGTGTTGACAACTATTCTTGTTCTTGTTCAGTTTGGGGAACACATTCCTAAAGGTTTTATGGAGCCATCATCTTTAGGCTAAAAGGAAAAGCTAGAAGATAATTAGTGCATTTTAATCATTTCAAACATCTCATAAGAGCACTCCAATTTAAGAATGTGCATAAATATTTGGAGCTTTGATATTTTTAATACTTGACTTATTTATCTACATATTCTATCAAAGTTGTGAGAAATGATAGTTTATTGAACCCATTTAAAATGTGTGTTTCTGAGCGACAAACTAAGACCCAGAACCACTATTCTGCACTATTGGCAACCCAGTTGAAAAGTGTAGAAATCTGTTTCAGTAGCTAATGTGATTGGTTCAGCTGGACAGGGAGTTGAATAAGTGAGAGGAATCTGCATGTCATAATCAGTGAATATTATGTAATGTGGCATTACATAACAGAAGGATTGGAAAGAATGGTGATGGCATAGATCATACCCTCAGAATTAAACATGTTAAAGTAGAGGAGTTTTGAACACTGCTCAAAGGTGAATACAGCTATGCAATATTTGATGGAGAATAATTAACAAAATGCATATGAACGTTTTTGATGTCTCCTTTAAGTTCCTGTCTCTACCGCTCTGATGGAGTTAGTAGCATAGAAAAGCATGGGTGTCTTTGAATGTAGTCCACTTGAACTCATCCTAAGCATGATGCTTAAGAACAACAACAAAAAAACACTGTTCTACACTCTGTATTCATACTCTCAGGGTACCTCACAAAGAAATACAAGAAGAGTGGTAAATTGCAGCCCATACCCCTGTGCCACAATTCAGACTGCTTTCCTGGAGGCCTGCCAGCAATAGGGATATCATCAGGTAAGCTCCTTCCCCCTCCAAACCCCAGCAATAGGGATATCAGGTAAGCTCCTTCCCCCTCCAAACCCCAGCAATAGGGATATCATCAGGTAAGCTCCTTCCCCTTCCAAACCCCAGCAATAGGGATATCAGGTAAGCTCCTTCCCCCTCCAAACCCCAGCAATAGGGATATCAGGTAAGCTCCTTCCCCCTCCAAACCCCAGCAATAGGGATATCAGGTAAGCTCCTTCCCCCTCCAAACCCCTACTGATCAACTCTGCTGAAAGCAACCCAAGAGCAGTAATTGCACCCCATACCCTGTGCTCCATTTCCCACCCCACAACTCTGCCTGCACTCCTGGAGACCTTCAATAACAATGGACAAACAGGTAAGATCCTGCCCCAAGCCCTTGCCTGTTATATTCCCCTAAAACACACTCATCAGCCTTAAACTACACTTCACCCCCGACTCTACTTTCTAGCCTAAAACCCAGCCTGGTTTCCTGGAGGCCCACCAGTACCAAGTACCCCAGGTCATCCTGGTATTAGGGACCAGGATATCACAAGAAAACATACAGAATCAACTAACCTGGGCCCATAGGGGGCCCACAGAGACTAAACCACCAAAGAGAGAGCATACTGTGGATGGACCTAGGTCCTCTACACATATGTAACAGCAGTGCAGCTTGGTCTTCATGTGGGACTCCTAACAGCAGGAGCTGTATCTGATTCTGTTGACTGCCTTGAGATACCTTTCCCCTAACTGGGGTGCATTTCCTAGCCACAATAGAAGATATACCTAGTCCTACTACAACTTGATATGTCAAGGCAGGTTGACGTCCATGGGAAGCTTCCCTTTCTCTGAGCCTTTTCTGAGACGAAAGGGAGAACAGGAGGATGGCACAGAGGTGAAATGAGAAGGAGAGGCTAGAGGAGAAGCGGGAGGGGAAAATAAGTAAATTTAATTACTTAATTTTTATTTTTTTAAAAATTCTCCCAAATAGCCTTTGTTTTTATTTTTTTTATATAAGTACTTTATTTTTTTTTCTTCAAGTTACATCTCAGTCACAAACCCTTCCCTATTCCCCCTTCCTGTCCCACCCTTCCCCCCTCTTCCCCCCCAACAGCTTCCCTTTTCAATCCAACAAATGGTTCTTTCTAACAGTAAATTCTATACAAAACAGCAGAATTAACTATGCCACATTTATGAGAGTTAAATGGCCCAGTATATCTTCCCAATGTCCAGTTCATACATATTTGGCCCCTGACTTTAACATTCTACCTTCTAACCATCTCCGTGAGTTTAAAGTTCTATAACTGACTCAGCTTTCATACTAACTTGCATCACTATTATAACCATCTTCTTAGATCTAGATCACCCTCTTGATTCCTAAACAACTCAAAATTTAGCTATGAGACTCAAGCTGTCTATTATTCAACCACCTCAGAGAGCTGAGAAGGATAAATATATCTGATTATATAGGAAGTACAGGGCCTGCAGCTTCCAATACTAGGAAATGACAAACCAGTGACTGCCTGGACAGTTCCCATTTTCTCTCCATACATTCCAGCATCAGTCTTCAGCCTTTTGGTCCTGTTTCTCTGACAGACATTTATTGTAGAGCAGGGATTATAATTTTTAAAAAGAAGAAACACAAATCATAGTGCTTTATTTACTTCTCCCATCACTGTGATAAAATATCCAGACAAAGCACTTCAGGAGTGAAAGGTTTATTTTGTTGTACTGTTCAAGAATACAGTGTGTCCTGGAAAGCACAGAAGACAGTGGGAGCTTGAGGTGGCTGACCCTGTTGTATCCATGGTCAGGGAGCAGAGAGCAATGAATTCTAGCTCTCACCTCACTTTCTTTTCTTTATTCAGTCCAGAACCAAGCCTATGGGATGCTGCTATCAGCCCACAGTTAAAGTGGGGCTTCTCAGCTCTATCCAACTTATCTAGATAATCCCTGTGGGTATCACTAGGGGCTGATGTTATAAGTAATTCTAGATCCTTTCAGGTTGATAGTCAATACACACCATCACACATGTCATGTAAACTGTGCTCCGAACTGATTGCTCTAATACAACCCACCTTTTCCCATCCCAGTGTGTTTTCATTAGGCTGACATGATCTTGGAAAGTACAAACTTGTCTATGCTTTTGGAACCTGGGACATCTTTAGAACCTTACTGACTCTTACAGGCTGAGGCTATTGTCTTTGCAGGCCATCCATCTGTGATCTATCTCCACAGTTTTGGCCTTGACTTGTTTCTCTGAGCTTCCTCTATTTATGTTCTCTTCCCTAGGGTATATGATCTCATAGTTTTAGTCCTCCACCCTTGTATAACTCTTTTGTTTTAATTAGACATTATACGCTCCTTTCTTTTATTCTAACACATTTTAGATGATTTAAATGTGCAGCATCGACCAGAATTCTTTTCCAGAAGTATCTGCTTCTTTAACTCTTAGTGAGAAAGGCCTGAAAACAAGTCCACATTTTCAGTGTTTGACTTTTATTGATTGTGTACTTCAAATATCTCAAGTGGTAGTATTTATTGGTTATTATAAAAACAAGAAATCATGTAGAGAAGACAAATTGAAAACACATTTACAAGTAGGGTGGCAATTTTAGGGCAGATAGACTTTTCCTTGTGTCTTGAAATGAGAATAGCTAGGAATTATGAGAGTTAGGAAGTAAGCCATATTAACCTGGGCTTGACTATTTCAAATCAGGACCAAACTAGCCTGGACAAAGAATTAGCCTAGCAAATAATATTACCTAAGAAAGAAAGGAGCTCAGAGTGTCTAATAAAGAAGTGCAGTGATGGTTTTTCTTCTTTGAAAATTGCCACATTAATCTTACAGATTTTTAATGGACTATTTGTAAGAAAAATATCTGCAGTATGGGATTTCCTGTATACATCCCCTTTTCAAGGAGATGATTCTGTGTACAGAAGTGGGAGTTTGTGTGCATGGAAGTGAGGAGCAGGAGGACCCTACTATCAGGGCTCTACTATCAGTGGAAGTTGCCTGATATTCAGCAGCCAGCCACTCAGGAGCCTAGAGTCAGAAGGCTTATCCATGCTCCCTTCCAGAGGTGGCTGGAATAGTAAAACAAGAAAAAAAAACAAAAAACAAAAAACAAAAAACTTCTTTTGAGTGAAAGCTGCAGGGCACAGAAGTCATGGGGATCCGAGAGCTTACTTCGCACAAACAGAATGATTTGCTTTTTACTTTCAGAGGATTTAATTTTTTTCCTTCTCACATAATGTGTTTGGGCTGAAGATTTTTGTTGTGTTGCTTGGTTTCATTTGACGGTTGTTCCCTAAGCGCTGATCTAACACTGTTTTGTTCCTGAATTTGGTAAGCGTATTTGATTCTTTAGCTTTTCCTAGAGCATCAGGGGAAACAATTCCAATGTGTGGGATATTTCTTCTTGTAGGCACAAGCGCTGGTGACTCAGTTTTGAAGGGTGGTCTACTTTTTGGTCCCATCACCAGAAAGATGAAGTGTTCTCTTCTACGCAAAGGCAGCCTTCTAAATGACCTGAGTTAATGCTAGAGCTACAGCTCTTCCCCAGCCTTCTCTCATCCTTCATCTTGCATCTCTCATTCTCAAGACACAGTCCTCAACTCTAGGTGAACTATGCTTGACATAGATACATTGTTCCTTTGGATTGACTTTGGTTTCAAGTTGTCAACATACTAGCTCTTACCCAAGATGGGAAAGTGAATTTGAGAAATTCTCCTAGTAAATTAGCTTGAAAATATGAGAAATAAAGACTTATTTGAATTTCAAAATGTACATTAGAGGCTAGGGAAATTACTACCACAATGAAGTCTCTTGGACACTTTGAATCTAGTTTCCAACCTTACTTAAGATAAGCCACTGTGTTTTGTTTGTTTCTTTTGCCTAAGATCTGCTTATCTTGCACCAGACTGCATTATTAGTGAGCCTAGGAGCCTGTGGTGAATGCTTTGAATGTGAATCCTAAGCCACACTTGGCGTTAGTCCACCTGCCTACACTGAGAGTCAGGCTGGCAGGTTGTTCTTTTAATTAAGATTCATTTTGGTGTGTATGAATGTTTGTCTGCATATATGTATGTGCACTGCATGTGTGCTGGCTAGAAGAAGGAGCAGAAGTCCCTGGAACTTGAGTTATAGATGCTTGTGCACCAACATGTATGTATTAGAAACCAAACCCTAGTCCTCTGAAAGAGCAGAAAGTCTTAACAAACTGAATCATCTCTTCAACCTCAGAAGTATATTGTTAAATTAGCTGAAAGACTGATGTTAAGGATATGTCATTACAGTCTACTTTTTCTCTTTATTAAGACTTGACGAGTATTTTTTTATATCTCAGTATCAGGTAAACTATGATATTTTTCATAACAAGTATGGTTTTGTTTTATTTTTATCCTTTCTGGAATTGAAGATAGCAAGATCAAATTCTGAGGTGAATTGAGATTCTCAGCATACATCATGCTTACTAAGCTCTTTCCTGGCTCAATTCATCCAAAATATATGTATGTATGTGCGCGTGTGTGTGTGTTTGCTTAACACTCTCACTTATTAGTTATTATTTTCTTATTTTGTGTATTCATCTTGTAAATTAGAATACATTTGTATTATAACAGGGAGGGTGTTGCTATAGTTGGGTGTGAAATGTCTTCTGCAGGTTCACGGACTTGAACATTTGTTTCCTGCCTTGTTTTGAAACCTTTCTGAGATGGAGAAAGTCTCTAGCTGAAGAAAGTCGATCTTGGGGAGAGTTGTCCTTAAGACTTATAATATAGACTCTTCCATATCTCTGCTTCTACTTCCTGGATCACCATGCCTTCCCTAACATGAAGGAATGGATTCTCTCAAACTGTGAGTCAAAATAAACCTTTACTTCTTTAAGATGATTGTACTAAGTATTTTATTTAGAGCAACAAAAAAGCAATTCAGATATAAAACATCGATTTGTATTCATATTCATTCTTCAAATAAATGAATGATATAATTAGAACAATCAGTTTCAGCTTGTTTTCATGAGATAACATAAATAACTGCTTCAAGATTATCAAAATCCCGAAAATGTTGATATTAACAAGCATATAGTTTTATATTTTACAATAATTTATAAAATCCGATTCAGATTAATTTTCACTTCGAGGGGATCCAAGATGGCGCCGGCCTGCGTGAACGTATTTTGATTTCGGGGTTAACAGTCACAAGGCAACAAGTGTTGCAGGATGCTGTACAAAGGGCACAACCCCTTCTAAATCTCACCCAGCTACACAGGGACCACGGAAGATCCCTGGGTAAGACTCCCCTTCCGACTCTCAGACATGCTAGGAAGCCGCTGGACCCAGGAATCGGGATCACCCATCCCCCAACAGGAGAGACCCCCAGTAAGTTCCAACCTAATACCCAGCCTGCAGATTCAGAACCCATGCAGAGATAATCCCCACCCTGCTGGGCACTCCCAGGTCTCACACAGATGATCCAATTATCTGGCGAAAGATTGCGACCCTTGGAAGTGAGCAGAGCTCCGCTGCAAAGTGCCTTCAGACCACACATCGCAGTCTGTGACTTCACTGGCCAGTTTCCAAGCCACGGGAACGGCAAGGCTATTGGAGCTGAACTACAGATTTACCCACTACAGGAACCAACCCTGGGCAAACTGTGAGATATATGAAACTGTCGTATATCAGACTTTTGTACTAGTATGGGCCCTTCTGGCGGGGAACCAGAACTTACTGGTACACAGTTCCGCCACCTGGATTAGTTAGGTCTCCACCTGGGAGGCAGGGCTGAATGACTCACCTTATAGGGGTGAGGTAAAGCAATGCTACTCCTACACGAAAGCGCCCTCTTTAGACCCAAGTCCAGAAGACAGCAAAAAAAAAAAAAAAAAAAAAAAAAAATTCCACATGGTCAGAGGCCCCAGACCAAAAAAAAAAAACAGAGCGAAATGTCTCCAACAAAAGAAAGCAACGCTATTCCATCCAGCCCGAACCACCTCACCAAAACTGAAACACAAGAAAACGATGACAATTCTACATTATGGAAAGTGATAGAGTCCCTTAAAGAAGAACTTAAAACTATGAAGGAATTCAAAGAAGCCACAATTTTACAAGTCAAAAAAAATGAATAACATCATTAAAGAGCTCCAAGCCAAGGTGACCCAGCTTGAACAGGAAAAGGATAAAGCAATGAAAAATCTCCAGGTAAAAACAAGCAAACTGGAGAAGGAAATGTACAAAACAAACACTACCATTCAAGACATGAAAATAGAAATGGAAACAATAAAGAAAACACAGTCAGAGTTAAAAGAGGAAATGGAGAATCAAGAGAGGAGAACAGGAACTATGGATGTGAGTATGAAAAATAGGATGCAAGAGATGGAAGACAGGATCTCAGGCATGGAAGATTCGATGGAAGAAATCAGTACAAAATCCAAAGAAAATGAGAAAGCTAAGAAATCTCTCACCCACAAAATCCAAGAAATCAAGGACTCAATGAAAAGACGGAACCTAAGAATTATAGGCATAGAGGAAAGAGAAGACTCCTGACTCCATGCTCCAGGAAATATCTTCAACAAAATCATAGAAGAAAACTTCCCAAACCTAAAGAAAGAGATGCCAGTAAAAAACCAAGAGGCTTACAGAACACCAAACAGATTAGTTCAGAAAAGAAACTCCTCTCACAACATAATAATAGAAACTCCAAATGTAGAGAACAAAGAAAGGATATTAAAGCTGCAAGAGAAAAAGGCCAAGTCACATACAATGGCAGACCCATCAGAAACACACCTGACTTCTCCTCAGAAACTTTAAAAGCTAGAAGGGCCTGTACGGATGTCCTACAAGCCATGAGAGAACCTAGGTGCCCAGCCAGACTACTATACCCAGCAAAACTCTCTATCAACATAGAAGGAGAAAACAAGATATTCCATGACAAAATCAAATTCAAACAATATCTCCTCATAAACTCAGCCCTACAGAAGATCCTAGAAGGAAAATTCCAACCCAGAGAAGATAACTACACCCAAGAAAACAGAGGAAAAGAAACCTCCATAGCAACCAAACAAAAAAGAAACACAAGACAGCCAGCTATACCAAAATAATGGGAAATAACAATCCCTGGTCACTAATATCCATCAAGATCAATGGACTCAACTCGCCAATAAAAAGACAGAGACTTACAGACTGGATCCGTAAACAAGACCCATCTTTTTGCTGTATACAAGAAACACACCTCAATATTGAAGATAAACACTATCTCAGAGTAAAGGGCTGGGAAAAGGTTTTCCAAGCAAATGGACCCAGGAAACAAGCTGGAGTAGCCACCCTAATATCAAACAAAATCGACTTCCAATTGAAGTTAATAAAAAAAAGACAGAGAAGGGCATTACATACTCATTAAAGGAAATATCCACCATGAAGTCATCTCAATATTGAACATCTGTGCCCCAAATACAAAGGCACCGACATTTTTAAAAGTAACGCTTCTAAAACTTAAATTGCACATTGATCCAAACACTTTAATAGTGGGAGACTTCAACATCCACTCACAACTATGGACTGATCATCAAGACAGAAGCCAAACAGAGAAATAATGAGTATAACAGAGATCATGAAACAAATGGACCTAACACATATCTAAAGAACGTTTCACCCAAACACAAAAGAATACACCTTCTCCTCAGCACCTCACAGAACCTTCTCCAAAATCGACCATATAGTTGGACACAAAGATAGCCTCAACAGATACAAGAAAATTGAAATAACCCCTTGTATCTTATCAGACCACCATGGAATAAAGCTGGACTTCAATAGCAAAAGAATCAACAGAAATTCTACACACACATGGAAATTGAACAACTCTTTACTAGAGGACCTCTGGGTCAGGGAAGAAATAAAGAAGGAAATCAAAGACTTCTTAAAATCCAACGAAAATTGAAGACACAACATACCCAAACCTATGGGACACAATGAAAGCTGTGCTATGAGGATAGTTCAGAGCACTAAGTGCCTTCAAAAAGAAAATTTTGACACCTCATATTAACGAATTAACAGCTAAACTGGGTGAATTGGAAAAAAAAAGAAACAAACACTCCCAAGAGGAGCAGAAGGCAGGAGATCATCAAACTTAGGGCTGAAATCAACAACTTAGAAACAAAAAGAACTATACAAAGAATCAATGAAACCAAGAGTTGGTTCTTCGAGAAAATCAACAAAATAGACAGACCCTTAGCCAAATTAACTTAAAGACAGAGGGAGAAAACACAAATCAACAAAATCAGAAATGAAAAGGGAGAAATAACAGCAGATATTGAGGAAATCCAGAGAATATTTGGATCCTACTTTAAAGATCTATACTCCACCAAATTTGAAAACTTATGTGAAATGGACAATTTTCTTGATAGATACCACCTACCTAAGCTAAATCAAGATCAGATACAGATTAAACAGCCCTATAACCCCTAAGGAAATAGAAACAGTCATTGAAAATCTCCCAACCAAAAAAAGCCCAGGGCCAGATATCTTTAACATGGAATTCTACCGGACCTTCAAAGAGGAGCTAACACCAATACTTTTCAAACTCTTTCACCAAATAGAATCTGAAAGAACATTGCCAAACTCATTCTATGAGGCCACAATCACCCTGATTCCTAAACCACACAAAGACCCAACAAAGAAAGAGAACTTCAGACCAATCGCCTTCATGAACATAGATGCAAAAATACTTAATAAAATACTAGCAAACCGAATTCAAGAACACATCAAAAGTATCATACATCATGATCAAGTAGGCTTCAACCAGGAATGCAGGGATGGTTCAACATACGAAAGTTTATCAACATCATTCACCATATAAACAAGATGAAAGAAAAAAAAACCACATGATTATCTTGCTAGATGCAGAAAAAAGCATTTGACAAAATCCAACACCCCTTCAAGCTAAAAGTTCTTGAGAGACCAGGCATACAAGACCGTACCTAGAATTAATAAAGGCAATATACAGCAGGCCAGTGGCCAACATCAAATTAAATAGAGAGAAACTTGAAGCATTTCCTCTAAACTCAGGGAGAAGACAAGGATGTCCACTTTCACCATATCTCTTCAATATAGTACTTGAAGTTCTTGCTAGAGCAAGAAGACAACTAAAGGAGATCAAGGGGATAAACATCGGAAACAAAGAAGTCAAATTATCCCTATTTGCAGATGATATGATAGTATACATAAGTGACCCCAAAAATTCCACCAGAGAACTCTTACAGCTGATAAACACCTTCAGCAAAGTGGCTGGATACAAAATTAATTCAAAAAAATCAGAAGCCCTTCTTTATACAACAAACAAATGGGCTGAGAAAGAAATAAGGGAAACAACCCCCTTCACGTTAGTCACAAACAACATAAAATACCTGGGGGTAACTCTAACCAAGCAAGTAAAGGATCTGTACAACAAGAACTTCAAGCCCTTGAAGAAAGAAATGGAAGAGGCCTTTAGAAGATGGAAAGATCTCCCATGCTCATGGATAGGTAGGATCAATACAATGAAAATGGCCATCCTACCAAAAGCAATATATAGATTCAATGCAATTCCTATCAAAATACCAACATAATTTTTTATAGACTTGGAAATAGCTATTCTCAATTTCATATGGAACAACAAAAAGCCCAGAATAGCTAAATCAATCTTGTACAGTAAAAAAACATCTGGAGGTATTACCATCCCAGATTTCAAGCTGTACTACAGAGCAATAGTTGTAAAAACAGCATGGTATTGTTATAGAAACAGACCAGTAGATCAATGGAATCAAATTGAAGATCCAGAAATAGACTCACCCACTTATGGCCACTGTAACTGAACTTTTAAATTATTATTTAACACTTATTTATTTATTACTAAATTCACTTATAACAAACACCAACAATTTCTTAACTATTAATCCTATAAATTCCTACAACCCCTTTAACCTATCCACTAAACCTATTGATAATTATAACAACTACTTTCATAACCTTTTAGAATGATAGTCTCTGGGGCAGGTCCTCAGTCGTCAGGAACACAGTCTTTGTTGTAGATTCTTTAACACACTTAGCAGTACTTCTTCTGGATCTCTCAGATGCAGGTTCGTCAGGGTAGTTGGTTATTGCAGTGTCACCTTAAGTAAGGCTTCATGCTTTCTTCTCTGTGGGAGACCCCAGCCGTCTGCAGGCCAACTTACTTCTTTTGAATCAGGAACTCAGCTGCTCTGCCTCAGTCCTTAAAGCCAGGCACAGTTTCCCCTAGGCCACTGTTTGGACAGATCAAACCCCTCTAGGCAAAAGCTGAGCCACAGGGTCCAGTCCTTGGCCTTTTGGTGTCTTGCTCAGGCTTTCTTTGCTCACCGGCTTCTTTCTGCTTCAGGGAGAGAGCTGGCCATCAATGGCCAGCCGTTTTTTCAGCAGGACTCTTGGAGCTCTCTAGCATCAGGGGCCTCTTCTCTTCTGGGCTCCACGCACTGTCCTTAAATAGGAGGAACTCTGTTTCAGCTTAATTTGGGCTCCGCCCACTTAGCAGCTGAAAACAATGTCAGGCCAGATACTTTGTTTCTTCAATTCTATTGAGTCTTTCCTGTTTTCCTGACTTCAAACTTGTTTTTCCGGCTATTGAGTCTTTCCTGTTTTTGCTGACTTCAAACTTGTTTTTCCGGCTATTGAGTCTTTCCTGTTTTTGCTGACTTCATACTTGTTTTTCAGTCTATTAAGTCTTTCCTGTTTTTGCTGACTTCATTCTGATAATGCTCTTCAGGCCCCGAATTAAGAGACAGTATCAGAAACTCCTATATATTTTCTAAATCTAATTTATCTAACCCCTACAGGCCACCTATTTTTTTAACAAAGAAGCCAAAAGTGCACAATGGAAGAAGGACAGCATCTTCAACAAATGGTGCTGGTCCAACTGGATGTCCACTTGTAAAAGAATGAAATTAGACCTATACTTATCACCTTGTACACAACTTAAGTCCAAGTGGATCAAATACCTTAACATAAGACCTGTCACACTAAAGATAATAGAAGAAAAGATGGGAGAAACCCTCAAACTAATTGGCACAGGCGACAACTTCCTGAGCAGAGCACCAACAGCTCAGGACCGGAGATCAACAATCAATAAATGGGACCTCATGAAACTGAAAAGCTTCTGTAAGGCAAAGGACACTGTCATTCAAACAAAACAGCAACCAACAGACTGGGAGAAAATCTTCACCAGCCCCACATCTGACAGAGGGCTAATATCCAAAATCTACAAAGAACTCAAGAAATTAAATGCCAAGAAACCAAATAATCCAATCAAAAAATGGGGGACAGAGCTAAATAGAGAATTCACAAAGGAGGAATCCCTAATGGCTGAGGGACACTTGAAGAAATGCTCAACATCCTTAATCATCAGAGAAATGCAACTCAAGACGACTCTGAGATTCCAGCTCACACCTGTCAGAATGGCTGAGATCAAAAACTCAAATGACAGCACATGCTGGCGATGGTGTGGAGAAAGGGGTACCCTACTCCATTGCTGGTGGGAGTGCAGGCTTGTGCAACCACTATGGAGGTCAGTCTGGTGATATCTTAGAAAAACTTGGAATAGCTCTGCCTCAGGACCCAGCCATACCACTTCTGGGTATACACCCAAATGCCTCTTCACAGAATCATAAGGAAGTTTCCTCATCTATGTTTATAGCAGCCTTATTTGTAATAACTAGAAACTGGAAACAACCCAGATTTCCCTCAACCGAAGAATGGGTTAAAAAACTGTGGTTCATCTACACAATGGAATATTATTCAGCTATCAGGAACAATGAAATTATGCAATTTGCAGCCAAATGGATGGAACTAGAAAAGCTCATCCTGAGTGAACTAACCCAGACTCAGAAGGACACATATGGCATCTATTCACTTATAGTAGGATTTTAGCTATATAGTAGAAGGTATCAATACTACAACTAACACACCAAAGGGAACTTGGACATAGACTTCTTATTTTTAATTTTTATTTATGTTTTATATATTAGTTATATTTTTTCCCTATTTTTTAGTCTTTTTTATCTATTTTATGCCTATTGGTTTGTTTGTTTAGTAGTTCTCTCTCCCAGGCAACGAGACACTTTTCACTGATGGTACTGCTTCATAGATCCCCAATGAATGAAGAGGCTCTTGGCCCTCATACGATCTCTCAACTGAGATGAGGGACTTTTATATAAGGACACCCCACCCCAGAGAAATGGGATGGAAGGGTTAGGAGGTAAAGAAAAAATACGAAATGTGATGTTTCAGCCTTTTACTACTAATTGTCATAAACTGTTTAGGATAATTAAGAAATGCAAACTAATAGTTATGCAAGCCGGTCATTCTGTTAGGTACTATGACAGCCTATTATAGTTACTTGCTAAGCTAATCAGAAATAAACCTGCTAAGAGACAAGCACCATCTGCTTACCCTAATATAAGAGATAGATAGGACCTCTTCAAAAACCTCAAGAGATCTGCAGAATATGGCATTCAAAGATGTTTTCGTAACTTTAGATTTTTTTATATAAAGACATATCAACTCCTGACTGCACCCCCTATTCTACCCCAAGTAGAAGATGAGCATCGAAGGATCTCCAGTGGGAGAAGATTGAATTAGTTGCAAGCCTATCTCTTGGGAGGAAAAGCCCCTTGCTCCAACTGTAGACAGAATGCTGTCCAAAAAGGACAAAACCTGGAAGCAGGTAAGTCGACAGCCTAACTCAGCCAAGACAGGGTAGGTAAGTTCTTCATAACACCTGCCCTACAATCAGTGTCTGTCAGAGAAATGGGGCCAAATGACTGAAGATCGATGCTGTAATGTATGGAGAGAAAATGGGAACTGTCCAGGCAGCCACTGGTATGTCATTTCTTAGTGTGGGAAGCTGCACGCCCTGTACTTCGTATAAAATCAGATATATTTATCCCTCTCAAGTCTCTGAGGTGGTTGAAGAACAGATAGCTAGAGTCTCATAATTAAATTTTGAGTTGTTTAGGAGTCAAGAGAGTGTTATAGATCTAAGTAGATACTTTTAAAATTGTGTTGCAAGTTAGTATGAATGTTGAGTCAGATATAGAACTTTAAACTCAGGGAGATGGTTAGATAGTAGAATGTTAAAGTCAGGTACCAAATACATATGGACTGGTCTTTGGGAATGTACGTTAAGCCATATAACCCTCATAACTGTGGCCTAATTACCTCTGTTGTACTGTATTGTATTTATTATTATTTTAAGAGAAGGAGCCATTTGTTGGGCTGAAAAGGGAAACTGTAGGGGGAAATAAGATATACCTTAAACTTAAAAGAAAAAAAAAGGGAAGAGGATGGGGGGGTTGAGAGTGGGAGGGTGGGACTGGAGGGGGAATAGGGAGGGGACTGCGGTTGAGATGTAACTTGAAGAAATAAAAAATAAAGGAAAAAAATTTTCACTTAGATATGGCTTCCAGGATTTTTTGTAGGAATTAAGGCAAATGAATCATTTGGTTATGGTACAAACTAAAGACGAAGGAAACAAAAAACAAAAAATAAAGACCAGCTCAAAGGATGTTTCCTTTGTTTCCAAAGGATAGGGAACAAAGGAGAAGAGAGTTTAGTTAGTCTGGAAGGCCAGTTGGAGAATAATAGACAGGGTAGACATGCTGTGTTGTCTCTTTAGGGGTTACCATATCTCATCCCCTAGTTATTTGGCACAGAACAGTGTCATCTCAGGCAGTCTATGTTGGGAATCTGAAAGCAGAGAAGGTTGGGCTCCTCTTCCTGTTTGGAATGTGAGTCTCAGATGCCAGCGTTGTGCAGGATTGGTCAAGGATCCCAGAGCCAGAGGAATTTATAGGAAACTGGACCCACAAGAAGATCCTAAACTGCAACCTTGTTAACAAAGATATTTATTAATAAATACAAGCTGTTATATTAGGCCAGCAGAGCAGCTGGCAGCAGCTTGGTAGGAAGCCTGGTGGGGCTGACTCACCTTTGCTGGAGGTCTGACCTGTCCTGGGGATAAGGCCCAGGACCAAAGACAGCTCTTTTCCCAATAATTAAATACACAAGACCTTTTAATGTTTCAACACTTAGGCCTTAGCTGGGGAGACTCTCAACAGCTAATCTACATTAACCCAACCACCTAATCCCAACCAGCCATGACTTGCTGTACTTTCAGAGCTCACCCCAAGACATCCTGCTGATTCTGAGTCCTGGTGGGGAGAGAGAGCTTCCTCTATCTCTTCTCAGTTTTCCTTTCTTCCTCCAAGGAAGTCCTGCCTTCCTATTTTCTCACTGCCCAGCTAAATGGACATCTGCAGTTTTTAATATCTAATTAGAGAGTGCCTCAGAAAGGTTGGTAGAAGACCTTTGTCCAAAAAGATCCAGGGAGGAAAAGGATGTAGTTCAGACCCATATAAGCTCATGATTATTGCTTTAGTCTCTGTGAACCCTTATGAGCCCTGCTTAGTTGGTTCTGTGGGCTGTGTTCTCATGGTATCTTTGACCCCTCTGGCTCCTGCAATCTTTCCTGAAACAGAATCAGTGGATATAGGGAGATGGGGATAAGGATGAGGGTACTGAAAGGAGTGGATGGAGGGGAAATTGGTCAGGATGTAATGCATAAAATAATAATAATAATAATAATAATAATAATAATAATAATAAATCAGATGATTCAGGGAAGCTTTGGGAAAGCAACAGATAGTTTCTGAGTGCTTACAGAATATGTAGAGAACTGTAGAGGAGTCTGCATGATAGAATTTGGATGGAGACCAAGAGGGTATGAAAGACAAGCTAATCTTATCTGCAGGTAGCGACTAAGATACTGTGTGTAGTGACAGGTGTTGGCACCATGTCAAAGGCCAGCTTCATGGGTATCAGCGGAGGATTCTCAATGACTCAGGAGGCTCATGCTCAGAAGTTAAAATTAAAGGGATGAGAAATGTACAGCTTAACAATGTCCAGTTTCAGGAGTGACTATTGTATAGGCCTCACTGGGAACCTAAGTCAACCTTGAGATCAACAACAGAGAAGAAAAAAGGGAATAAACCCTCCAAAGACTGAATTTGTTCTCCTGAGTGACAAGATGACAACTTAATTTAAAAATCACTAACTGATCTAAATTTATTTAAAACTGAATAGTTTATTAATCACAATTAATAATAATTTTCTACCGTTTGGGGACTGGAACTTTATACCAGTATATATAAAAATAAAGTTTTATTTAGACAATTTAACTATTAATGTGTGAATTTTAATCCTGACACCTTTTTGCCATCCCTCAGTACTATTACAACCATAAGCAGCAGAGATTCTCATTTTATGGCTAATTGCTATAAGATCGACACACCAAGGAAAGTATTCATGTATATATGCTTTAACAGGAAGAATTAAAGTTGTGGTCTGACTTCAATTTGTGTCTTTTCCATTGTTAACAAGTCACACAAAACAGCTGAAGCTCATTCACACCACAGAGGCTTGGGTTCACTTTCCTCAGCCTAATGATTTAAACAAAAGGCTTTTCCAAATGCAAGAAGTTATAGCTCTATTATGTGACCTGGAAAGAATTCTGTAAGTCACTTTTCTATTAGGTATTTCAAGAGTCACAATCTTGATTACATTAAAGTCAAAACATGAAAAAAATTTAAAAATTGCATCAGAGTGCAAAGGAAAGATTAACCTGTGTCATACTCATGTCTCCCAATTTCTGATACATTTGTGTTTGTCCCTGAGAGTAGATAGGGTGTCAGAAAGCCTTGTCTATGTATGAGCACTAGAAATAAAGTAGCTGATTTTTTAGAAAAGAATTCTGCAATGTTTGTTTCTTTCATTGCATGTGGTGAGAGACAGCTTCCACCAGATTTTTGACAATTATTAAAACTTTTCACAGCCAAATTTTGTTACATAGTTTGCGTTGGAGATGTCTGCTTCAATTATAACAAAACTTGAGGTGGGAAAGAGAACTGGGACTATCTAGATATTTTCTTTCTGTGTGAGTCAGGCATTATGGTGTGGTGACAGAAACACACACACACACACACACACACACACACATTTATGTACACACAGGCACACAGGATTTATTTCAATTCACAGTTTCTAAAGGCACTAATTCTTCACTTAATTGCAGACAGGTTGCAAATAGAAGGAGGCAGGGCAAAATGTAGCTCCCATGAAAATGTCTCAAATGCTGTGCTTCCTCCAAACAGATCCCACTTTCTACAGCCCCATCATCTCCCATTAATCTATTCAAATATTGAATTTTCCAAAGGATTGAGTCATTCAACAGGTCAGACCTTCAAAATCCATTTGTCTCGGAAAATCTTCACAGAGCATGTGCTTCATTAATCCCAGTTCATTCAAGTTCACAAGGATTATTAACTATCATACTTCATTCCAGATTATTCTGAGTATTGATTTAAAAACATGTATTTTTCAACTAATGTTATCAAGCAGTAGAGATAAATGTTTGATAGCTTTGAACAAAACTCCTTACATTCTCCAGTCAAAACTTTTGGGCATTTTTATAATTTATTTTGGCCTTCTTTTAAAAAAATACAATATAGCTGAAAGTTGTCATAAATGGCTGGGAGTTTTTTTTTCAATGTGTTGAAGGCATTGTTACAGTGTTTCTTGCATCGTGTGTTATTAGATATTTGCAATCTCGTTAATCTTACTTTTCCTACTCAAATCTTGTCTTTTCTCTCTGACAGCTTTTAAATTACTTTTATTATTACAGCCTATTAGGGTTCATGCATTGAAGTATGGTTCCCCAAGCTGTATCTTGATGCCCTAACCCCTAATGTAATAGGATTGGTTGCAGTCCTAAAAATATGAAGGGCGGGACTGGGAAGATGGTTTGGTGGCTGAAGTGTCTGCAACCCATGCTTGAGGAATAAAAGTCTAGTCTCCCAACCCTCGCCTAAGTATCTAGTGGGCTTTTGATGACTGTAATTCTAGCACTGGGGAAATGAAGATAGGGAATCAATGGAACAAGATAAGCTAGTCAACCTAACTTTATCTAAGACCTGGGTTCAACTGACGGGATATACCTCAATGAATAAAGTTGTGAGGTAGTGAGAACCCCTGATGTTAGTCTTGGACCTCCACACACATGGGAACACCCATACACACATGCATTTTGAAATATACATTAAAAGAAAAAAGCCAGAGTGGTCTGTATTCATGATACAGAGGCCATATGGAAACAGCCAGAAGCTGGCTGGCTGTCTCTCAAGGAAAGTGTCCCCACTAGACAGTGACCCCATTGATACCTTAATCTTAGATTTCCTAAAGAAAGATGAATTTAACTTATTTTAACCCCTCAAGGCTTATTATCTTCTTTTGGCAGCCTGAGCAGACTCAGACACCAGCAATCTGGTTATGCTATTAATTGATAGAATGGTTTTCATACTCTGTGCATTTGGAGCTTAGTGAGCCTCTGAGAAGTGTGAATTTTGTTATTTTCTTCAAATGTGAAATATTTCAGCCTATCATTTTTCAAAGTGCTTTCTTCTAGTTTTCTCAATATCATAACTCTGTATATTATACATGTGCTGTATCACAATCTTAGAACTCCATTATACATGTTATGTAATGTTAGAATTCCATGTATTATGTAGACATTATACATACTTAATGTCTCCAGCCATAGATAAACCTATAATTTTATAAGAATATTTAAATCTACATCATATACATATGTTTAATGCAGTTATCCTACCTGGCAGGATGATACTGTCCTTAGGAGACATAGGTTATCTAACACAACCCCCCAATACCAGGAAAGAGATATCTTCCTAAGAATTATTGGTAAAGCAGAGGTTTCCAAGAGATACCCAAATGGTATACTATTGCTATTGCTTTTGGTTGCTTGCCAAAGCATCAAGGTAAATCTCTGTAATGAAGACAGCACACATTTCAGTCAGAGGAATTGGAGAACTCAAGATGGTACTGACCTGGAAGCCTCCTTGAAGGCTAGTTCTTATACTGTCAGAAAGTCCCATGTAGGCTTGCAAGAGAGAAAATTTATCAACAGTCTTACCTAGTTGTAAAGCCTGAATACTACAATGAAAGGACAAGTGATATCCCTAGAGGTGCAATAGTGGCACTTGTTTCTTGGAGGTAACCAACAGCTCTCTAATTAGAGCTAAAGCCTGTCCAGTTGGAGGAAATTCATGTCTGAGACTGTAAATCTTAATGAAAAACCTGTAGATAAAAAAGTTATAGGCCCTAGAGGAAAGTATACTAGTGACATATTACTAAAATAATGTTGTTTCTAATTACTTTTTAAATACTCATTCTTATACCAATGAATACATACTGCTCTCATATCATTAATAAACCTTCTTGCAGCAGATGGAGACTTAGAGAGAACTTAAACTGCCAAAATTACAGAAAAGAACTAACTTTGGGGTCCCTAGCACCAAATGAAACATGTAACACAACCGCTATAGCAAAGGTTAGGAACATCACAGAAGGAGGGCAGAAGGACTGTAAAAGCCAGAGGACCAGGATGGTTGTTGCAAGATAGTATCTTCTGAACAGGACAGAGATGTTGCTCCTATGAATTCTCAACAACATGGTTGCCTTCACAAGACCAGCAAAAACAATGTCAGTCCACACGCCAACATAAATGGAGGGAAAGACAAGGCTCCACCTGTGGATGGAGAGGTACGACAGTCAACATCTGAGAACCAGTTTCTTTCCATAGATGAAAACATAATCCTAAGGAGTCAACCCTAAACTCATGCAAATAAGGGCAGCACTAATGTATACATACTCAATATATCCACATATGGATGTACAGATATATGCATATCTACAATAAAAATATACAGGAGGTCATGAATTCAAGATGAGATGATTAGGGGGACATAGGAAGAGTTGGAGCAGGCAGAAGTGGTGTGAAATGGATACAAATATAGTGTACAAATGTGTGAAATCACAAAAAATGTCACAGACTGAATGTTTGTGGCCTTCCCTCATATATTGAAGCCTTAACTTCCAGTATGATGACACTGCAAGACGGGGACTTTACAAGGTAACTCGATTTTGAGGAAGTAATGAGGCTGGAGCATGCATGATGACACTGTGCTACTTTAGTAAGTTGATAAAGAGGCTGGTGTTGTTCAAAACCCATAAAGCACAACAGTATCCGAAAGCAATCACTTATAAGCTGGCAAGAGGGCCCTCACCAGAATCCAGTCATGCTGTCCCCTGTCATTTTCCAAAGGCCTTGTCTCTGGAATTGTAAGAAATAAATGTCATCATGTAAGCCACCAGGTCTATGGCTACAGCTCTTTAGGTTTACTAATAGAGGATTCAGTGTAATCGTTGTGTTAATGTGGTCTATCAATTTCATCATCTTTGTAATTTCTGTATCTTTTCAATCAATAGTTATATTTGTATATAATGCTTGGTATATTGTTTATTCATCATGAACTCATATTTCTTTATATGTCTAGCAGTTTTTATTTGTTTCCAGGCACTGTGAGTTTTGTACTGGTGCATTCTAGATTTTTTTTTTTAACTCTAAGAGAGTACAAAATTATTTGGCATTAGTTTATTCTTTTGACGGTTATTTTGGGCTTTATTGTATGTATTGATATAGCTGTGGCCTCCTTTAATATTCATCTTTGCTTTAGTTTTGTCCAGTTGTAATCCCTATTTAATGTACTGTGAATTTTGTAGGTTTGGTTTCGCCTTCTTTCATAAAACCCAACTATTCCTGCTCTGTGTGAGTTCTACTTTTTCTAATACTTTAGTTTGGTTTTTTATTCTCCCATATCAGGCCATTTCCTTGCAATTATCAGCTTTTTAATAATCAGGATGCTCTAGGTATTTCTGTCTGTTTTTGTGAAGACAGCCTTTCTACACCAGAATCTGCCCTGCAATTCTACCTGAGTTGGCCCACTAGATTTTGAGCTCAGTAGTCTCAGCGTGCCTGGATATCTGTGTTCACTTAGAGTCTTCTTCCCTGAACTATGATCTGAAAACTCTTTCTCAATTACATGTTGATTAATTCATAAGACTTATTTTGTCTTTATCTGATATTTGATATATAGAAACCATTGTTTCATGTGTTTTCAACTGCTTTTTGTTTGTTTGCTTGACTTTTGGCGAGGAAGATTAGTCTAGTTCTGTTATTCTTTTTTTTTTTTGACTGAAAGACATGTTAATTTAATTTTATTTACTCTTATCGTTTTCCTTATATTCCCAGAGAATTCACTTTATCCTCACAGAACACCTTCTCTCTTGCTAGGCCACAAACAAATTCAATGCATTGACTAAGGTTCTTCAGAAAGACATAACTGATATTTAGAGAGAGCGAGTAGATAACATAAATACAATAGTGGTGCAGATAGATGTAAGAGAGGGGGTTCTTTATGGGAATTGGCTCCATGACTGTGGGGCCTACATGTCTTGTTATGTTGTCTGAAATCTAAAGAATAAGGACAACAGTGGGAGAGCTGAACCTGAGACTGGAAGCTGAGGACCCTGAGAACCCCTAGGTCTTCTGTTTCAAGTTCTACAGACCATGTCTGGAGAAATCATAATCACAATGTCGAAGAGTCCAAGAGCAGGAGAAGACATCCCAACTACAGGAGAGAAAGAGAGGAAAGGAGGTAGGGAGGCAAGAAAGAATAATGGGATGGAGGGAGAGTAGTAGAGATAGATGATAGATAGATAGATAGATAGATAGATAGATAGATAGATAGATAGATAGATAGATAGATAGGAAAGGGGAGGATATATGAGAATCTGCCCTTTTGCTCTATTGAAGCCTTTAATGATCATGTTGGGCAACAGTGCATCTTATTTACTTAGTCTGCTAATAAAAATATCATTCTTTTCCAGATACAGTTTCGTAGGCATATTCAGAAATGATACATTACTAATACCGTCAAAGTGCACCCCCAATTAGCCATTACAGTCAACCTTCAAGGTTAGTTAGTTACTCTAAGTTTTTTTTATTGCTCCTGTATTTATTTATTTTGTGTAAGTGTACATGTTTGTGGGGTGTGTGTGAGTGTGTGTGTCTCTCTCTGCGTGTGGGGGATGGTGTGTGTGTGTGAGTGTGTCTGTGTGTTTGTGCGCGCATGTAGCAGTAGCTTGCTTTAATCTTCATTGTTGCTTTAGTTTTGTCCCATTTGTATTCCCTATTCAATGTGCATGCATATGGAGGTCAGAGGATAACTTTTGGAGTTGGTTCTATCCTTCTGCTCTGTGAGTTCCTGGTATTATACTTAGATTATCAGGCTTGATGACAAGTATGTGTACCCACTGAGATATCTTGCTGGCCCCACTTTTCTTAAGTGTTATTCTTAAGCTCCAGATGTATTTAGTTCTGCAATTAAAATGGTCATTTCAATTATATTAGTCTGGGAGTTGGGGAGATAGATCAATATGCAAAGTACCTATGCATTTCAGTTATATAACTCTAGATCTTCATTATATGGTGCAGTAGTCAATTTCTGTATGTTACTGTTTACTGTTACAAGTCCAAACTGAGGTGGGCCTTAACTATAAACACTTGCTATATTTAAAATTTAGTAAAAAAATTCAAATACCTTTAAAATTATTTCTTATATCTATTAACCCTTTTACATGAATATATTTTACATATAATGTTATGCTTCCTTTCATCCTTTCTCTAGTGTTAAATGAATGTACTGAAAATTTTTTAAAAAATGGACTTATGGTTTGCATTTTATTTTTATTGGATGGAGCCTTCCAGAACAGTTTGAAAATAACTTGGAAACATCTGTTCTTCATCCTAGGATGGTAATCTGCATTTGCAGTACAGAAAATGTTTAACAATGAAAAGATGAGTTGTCAGCTCAGCTCTCTAGGAAGACATCCAGTGAATTTTACAACAACCTTGCCACTTTCTTATGCCTCTTATTAACATTTTTGGCCACTTTCATCAGATAATCTTTTTCTAGCCTTACATCTTCTGTGCTGTGTCAGTCTAAATATCCACCCCCAGGAGAGTGGTTCACAAAGTGCAGCCTCTTCTGCAGCAGGATCAGAATTATCCAGGGATTTGTAATACGTGGGAATTCTAACACGGGGATGTTCAAAACTGCTCAGGTGAATCCCAGTCTCCTATTGCATATCTATGATACATGCTAATACTCAAGGAGCCTGTTCTAGTAGCTGGTGTTCAGCCTACTACACACCTATTCCTCTGTCTGAGTTCCTGTTTTCTATTGACCTTTCTCCTTGACACCAAGGTGATTCATCCTCACTCATATCCTCCACATTCTAAACATCATCAGTTCTTCTCAGTACCCATCTCCCCAGACCTTAGCTCGAGTTGTATTGCCCTTACTCAGTGTTTCTATCGTCTTTCTCCTCACTCTCATTTTGCCCCCCTCTGCTTAAACTGAACTAATTCTCTTCCTTATTATTTTCCCCAAAGATCCATCCTCCACTCTTCTGCACTTTTCTATCTACCAGTCAGAAACTGTGTTTCATTCTTAAGAACTCACTGGAGTACCTGTTTCTAAAGCTACCTTGAAATGCCACTTCTAGGATGGACTGCCTTCTCCAGCACTTACAGATGATCTTACCAAGTTAAACAAAACTCCTCTCTCTTTTTAGCTACAGTTTTACTTCTATCTCTTTTTATTAGTGTAGTTGCTTTATTAATTTCTTCAGGGAAGAATTTAAGGGTCAAGGATCCTGTTATTCTCCTAAGAAATAAGGAAGATAAGCTAAAACTCCTAACACATCCCAATGACCTGAGATTTTTTTATACTTTCTTTCATGCCACAAATATCCCTCCACCAGCATCCTCCTGGCTTTTTCCTTCAATTGGTTTTAGTCTTTTTTCAAGCATTAACCACCATGTAGGTAAATCTTACCCCTATTCTTTTCCTTTTAAAGAGCTTTCTATTTTTCCCCATGTCACTTACTTCTATCTGGTCATATATTTTCAAGCAATCATAAACACAATTATTTATGAGTGTATTTGTTTATTTAATTAATGAGAAATGCACTCAATTCTTAAATTTCAATTATGCATTTAGTGTACGGAGAAGTAGACTTAACTAGGAGAAGCTAAGACAATAAGTGGGATGATAGAAACATATCACATGATGTAGCATCTGGTACATCATAACATGTAATAACTGAGGACCATTGTAGTTGCCATGATCACCTTCATGTGGACTTTTTGAAGATTCCTGCCCTTTCATAGACTGTAAGATATCAGGTGCAATGACTTTGGATAATGAGGTTTTATGCATCAAAAAGAGAAAAGTAAAAGGTAAGTTATTGCAGGATGCATGGCACATGACACAGTCTAGCTGGATTGCAGAGTCTTGATTTGGAAATAAGGGAATAAAAATCTCCCACATCCTTTGACCCAAGTCTCTGATCAGAGACCTGTAGGACAGACTGTGTCCTCTTAGTGACATGTTCCCTTCTTTGAAACTTTAAAATATCCTCAGAGAGAAGCTGTCATGAGCTTCCTGGATCTGATGTTTACCAAAAAGGCTCTAAATATCCTCTTTTCTTTTTCTATAAAAACACTTAAGTATAATTGTCTCCATTTCCTCCTGATTGAACACAGTTCTTTCTGACTTTCTGGTCCCTACTCTCGATGTATTCTTATGATAAATCAACTGCCTTTTTATAGGCTACAAAATCTTGGTATTATTGGTGTGATAAATGTTCTTTAACACTGTGATACAATTGAGGTCCATCACTGTGTTCTATATTAGGGATTCCAAATGTGTGAACAAAGCCAGTTGTTCTCGGCGCTGGGCTAGCATTCTGTCTTCCCATTCTAGCTCTCTGCACATCTCATGAGGAAGCAGGTGCTCATCTCTGCTGTAATATCAGTGAACTTTTTGTTGCAGATTCTGTAGTCTGCCCATCTGACCGATGGCATCTTGCTCATTTTCTTGTGCCGTGCCAGGGTTTCATCACACAAATGGTAGCTTGATTGTTCGGGATGTAACCTTTCATCTGCATTTCCAGAAATGTCAATAATGAGGTCTGAGTTGCAACTGTTTTGACCTGTCTGAGGACAAAAAATTTCTCACTAAAAGGAGGTGCTTTTTTTTTTCTTGGAACATCTGTAACTCTAAGTGTACAGATATCACCTGAGAATGACACAGGGGCTCAGAGCAAGTGCCAGGGCTTTCATAAGTCAGGATGGTGGCAGAAAACTGGTGAGGAGGGCTCACCAGTCAATTGCTGGATTCCCATTTGACATTCCTGCAAGCTTGTGAGACTGATCCAAACTAAAAGACCTACATCTCAGAAGCTTTCCATCACACGCCATTGGCCTATCTGATCTTATTCTTTGCTTCAAAGATAATTGATATATTAAATCATATGTACATGTAGTAATATGTGTGTGTGCATGTGTGTATATGTGTGTGTATGTGTGTGTGTATGTGTGTGTATATGTGT
>CAJQZJ010004752.1:1017408-1030329 GCA_907164525.1 Lophiomys imhausi
GTGTGTGTATGTGTGTGTATATGTGTGTGTATGTGTGTGTGAGTGTGCGTGTGTATGTGTGTGTATATGTGTGTGAGAGTGTGTGTGTATGTGTGTGCATGTGTATGTGTATATGTGTGTGTATGTGTGTGTGAGTTTGTGTGTGTGTGTGTGTATGTGTGTGTGTGCTTAACAGTACACTTTGTCAAAATATCATTTATATCTCCACCTTTGCCAGGTTATCAAAGTAGGCAGATTTTGTGGTAAATTGCTGCTATTGAAACCACTAATCCTTGTTAATTTGTTGTTATTCAATAGTTCCTGACATTTTAGAAAGACACAAATGTGCTCATCTATATACTTGGTGTGGTGCCCTCAGAGCAGATTGTGGATGCAGGATGAGCAGCCACCCACTGCTCCTGTTGCAGGTAGCTACCATGATGCACTGTATCCCCTAGAATCATGAGCCAAATAAACACACCCCCAAATTTCTTATAAGTACTACTTTCTCTCTCTTCAATGCTTAGAGAATGTACTTCCCATGCTTGCCAGGTATATGGATATTGCCCTTATACCTGGACATATAGTCCTGTCATTCATCTTCTATTCGTCACTGCAAGGTCCAATGCTTTTCAGTCTATATGACTACACTCTGCTCTTCTGCATGTCTCTAAATTTAATCCTGGGAAGAGATCAAATACACCTGAATAATCCAACTTAATCTCTCTCATTTGAAGGCAATTCATTAGAAACTTTCATTTTTTTTTCTACAGCCTTCACTACCGATTGACATGCCACCCTATCTGCTCACCTATTCACAGGATGTTATCACATGATGACATATGGGTCACTACTCCATGTCCACACACCAGAGTTCCACATCCTATGTTGTTACCTACAAGATGGATGGATTTTTTTTCATTTCCCAAACCTTATTCCTATCCTGACTTTTACAAAACACCCAAACAAGGAGTATTATATGCAAACACTGTTTGAAAATTTCAAATCTTTAGCTGAGTTAATTGATATGAAAACAGCACTTAGCATAAGAATAAAGGTTGGGCATGGTTAAAATACAATGATTGGGGTTTTCTATATTAAAGATAGGGAGTATAAAAGAGTCGAAATTAGAAGAGAGGATGGGGGTAATTCAGTAAAGATGGTGAAGATATGCACAAGTTTCACTAGATCTTTAAAAACAAAAGACAAAAATCTGAAGATTGTTACATTTGGCAAAGTGTGCTGTGTATTTGAAGGCCTATTATACATAGCATTGCTATGGGAAAAGAGAATGGAAGCTGTGTGCACTTCTGGAAGACATCACACAAAAGATACACAAAAACTAGAGGCTGCAAAGCTGGGACAACAATTCAGTTGAGGTGAAAGCCCAAGGTAGAAGTCCCTGTGAAATGATTTGAATTTCCTCTCAGAAACTCAACTTACTTGGTTTTGAAGTTCTGAAAACCCCCTGGTATGAAGTTATGAGTATATCATGAGTTTGTACCCCTCCCCCCAAAATACATTCTTTTGTGAGCATACATGTTTTCTATGCCATTTCAAAGGCTCTCATTCTTTTTGCAGCCTTTTTATCTTGCAAATATCAATTTTCCATCGTTTTTTTTTTTCCAGAAGGAATGAATTGTTCCTTGAGTAAGCCACGTGGGAAAAAAAGTGGGAAGTTCAGAAAGAAAAGAAGGACGGAAAGAAGGAAGGAAGGAAGAAAAACATGTTTGTAGGTACAAATCAGGGGTGAAATTGAAAATAGAAGCAGTTTCAGAGTAATGTGTCATGACATGAAAGGGAATGGACACCAATTTTGGCCAGGTTATGAACTTCCAAAATATTTTTAGAGCTCTTGGTTACACTTTCTACTCTGCAGTGAACAGTCACTCCTGTGATGTTCAATTGCTCCGTTCAGGACAGAGATGTTCAAAGCAATCAGTTTCCTGAACTGTTTGCCAAATTAAAATCACGTTGGTGTCTGACACCTCGTTTTTCATGAGGTTTGGAAATGATATGTAGTGAGAGGAGACGAGTTTCCAAGTTAGAGGGAGTTCACAGCTCTGAAGGGAGCAAATAGAAGCCAACAACCCCCACCAAAGGAGGAAATGCTTCCCAACACCTACATATTAAAAAAAATAAGTTGTGTTTTATGTGCTTAAAACCAAAAGCAACTTGGAAAACTGTCAGCCAGTACACTTCAGCTTTTTTTTTTTTTCTCGCAATACTTTCTCTGATTTTCCTGGATTTAATTCCCCTCTTCAATATCCAAGTCAGAGCAGTTACTGCCTTTCATAAAAGCACTGGGGAGGATGCTTCCTCAGCATTTCAAGAGCCTGTACCAAAATTAATCAGAGGCATAGAGGAGGCTTTATACTTTGCTTCTAATTCATCAGAGACCTCCACATGAAACTCTTGACGGTCTGTCTTATGGACTAGCAATTGAAATATTATGTAGGATGTTATTGAATACCTTTTTTCAAAGCTATATGGAGACCTGGTGTTAAATGACCAAAAGAGGAAGATCATGGACAAGGTGTTAAGATAATGATCTTATACACTCATAAAGTGATAAATTTGTTTCAAGATTTATTTTTGTTATTTTTTTATATGATGTGTTTGTTGGTAGTCATGTGCACGTGAGTGTGGTACCCATGTAGCTGGAGTTATAGGAGGTTGAGGTTGTGAACCAGCAGGTGTGGGTGCCAGGAACTGAACTCAGGTCTTCTGGACAAAAACAGCTTGCAGCTACTCCACTTCTCCCCCCCCCCAGCCCCTGTTTTCTCTCTTTGTCATGAGAATGAGTTGCCTTTCTTCTTATGTGTAAATCTATATTCTCTTTTTGTAGACAAGGTGTCATTATATATACCAGGATGACCTCAAATTTATGGTCCTTTTGTTTTAGTTTCCCTGAGGCTAAGCTTACAGTTATGAGCTGTCACACACAGAGTGTAAAATCTTTTTTTTTTTTTTTTGAGACAGGGTTTCTTTGTGTAGCCCTGGCTGTCCTGGACTCACTTATGTAGACCAAGTAGGCCTTGAACTCACAGAGATCCACCTGCCTCTGCCTCCCTAGTGCTGGTCTTAAAGGCGTGAACTGCCATGTGGGTGCTGGGATTTGAACCTGAGTCCTTTGGAAGAACAGCCAGTGCTCTTAACTGCTGAGCCATCTCTCCAGCCCCGTAGAATCATTTTCGAAGCTGTGGCTTATTTATGATGTTTATTATCTACTCTCTTTATACAGGAAGATCAAGAGGGGACTCCTGCTGGAAACCAGAGCCCATGCCCTAGACCACATGGTAAACAAATGGTTCCTCTCAGAAGCTTGCTTATGCTAAAAGATGTTGGCAGATCCCTTTCACAAATTAACATATTTTGCAGCCAAACAAATTCATTATGGCCTCACAATTGTTAGTTCAACATCATTCTATGTTGCAAAATTTCACTGCTCCTTCTAATCCTTATTAAAGACTAGTTTTGGTTTGTACGATATAAAATTGATTTGGACAATACTGTTTAAGAGGGTCCACACGCCCTCTGACGATATAGCAGGATTAGCTTTTTTATTTTGTTTGACCTAGTCTGTTTTCTGATTCTTCGCTCTATTTTAAGAATCTGGGTTGAGGTTCAGAAGCAAACCCCCCTTCTCTATTCCTTTCTTCTCTCCTGCCCCCCCAAAGTTTGACTTAAAGTTAGCTAGTACATGATCTATAGTGGTTGAGGCCAATATTGTGAGAAATGAAGTGACATTAAGATAGACAATGACAAATGATTAAGACTTACTGAGAACTTGAGAGATACTTTTGTAAATCTCACGTACTATTGTCTACTACTAAGTACACGCTCTTGCCTTATGGAAACTCAAAATCAAGTACGTCTATATGTGTAAGTGTTACTCTAAACGAAGATATTTCTCAAGATTTCCATCTACACAACTGCCAAATTGGTCTTGCTTCCTAAATATTATGCACATCCATGTACCTCCTTCTAGTTTTGTTTCTGCTGTGCATTGCAGCAAACCTTTACTGGACTTTGTGCTTCCGATGTTGTAGTCTTCAACTATTTTACTTTGTGGGTTTCACTGTCTACTGTGTCATTCTTTTAAAACTATTAATTGTTTAAAAACTACTCTGACAACTCCACAGTGCCTTGATGAATCAGAAGCCAACTCTCGGCAGCATGGAGGTGGTTTGGAAGAAGAATAGAATGTGAATTTCAGCAATCAAAAATGAACTGGCACCCAGGAATGTTATTTAGTGTTAGGTAGGACTCTTGTTAAAGACACCAAAAGGGATATTACAAGGTAGTTGGCTAGAAATTGCTTCTAATTCACTGTGTTTTCTCTGGAGGGTTCTTGACATGTTCTTGCATGTAACCTTTATAAACATGTTTTCTCTAAACATAGGGTTTATGCATACGTGGTAGTAGATATCTTCAGTCCTATTCAGAGCAAACCTGAGAATTGGCAGTTTCTTTCATAAACTTGGAAAAACAGATAGATTTGACTTTGTGAAAATATTTGAAAATATAATGGAAAGGCCAGACAGGGATAATCTGTCCATGGAAATCCATGAGTTTGAGGAAATGAGTTAAGTAACCACTTACACTTCACATTCTTTATCCATCCTCCTTGCTATGACTTACAGTTGACTTATCCCTTCTCAGAACTCCAACCTGGTAAATTCCAGGCACATAGAACAGCTTGTGCCTCTGACAGCCTCTGAAAAGTGCTGTTTGTTTGAGCTGGATGATGTCATTTCCTGGAGAATTGAAGGAGTCATTTTCTTCAAATTCTTTTTCCAACACTTTCCAAATGAACAAGGATTTTCGGCATCACCCTTTACTTTGAGGTTAGCATGACTAAAACATCTGTCACAGCAAAAGAAACCTAAAGCCCAACAAACCACAAAGTTAAATGCCAGCCATCCACTCTTCAGAACCCAGGGGAATCTATGTCATGTGTTTCTGTAACTGGAAGGGCTGTGAGGTGAATTTCAGGTAAGCTTCCCATTGAAATAAAGTTAGGTAATCTGTTTCATCCACATATTTGGTTTAAAGGCAAATCAATGAAATCAATAACAATTACATGATGCCTGCTGCTTTGTTTGGCTCTCATGCTGGGGAAAAGTCAGAAACCTGGAAAAATAGAGTTTGCATTTCCAGGGTCTTACCATATACTTGGAAAGGGATTTTTTCCCCTTCCTGTGCTTGACTTGTCCTCTGTTATGTGAGACTCTCAACTGGCAAACTGCAAGTCCTACAGCAGAGTGGGTGTTTCTAGGGTAGGTGAACCAAGAGCAGCATGGAGGTGGTTTGGAAGAAGAATAGGATGTGAATTTCAGAACAGCAAAATGACTGCCTCCACCCACTTCAGAGAAGGAAGTTGCTTTAGTGACAAACATCTCAGGTGTGGGAAGTGAGCTGCAATACTTTCATTCTGTAGTGTGAGAAGAATAAAAGGGCTCCTCATCATTCAGCTGCTCAGACACCCCCACCCTCAACTCCTCCCTGCCTCAGAAACAAATCTTGCTGCTCCAGCATTTAATGAGATGGCATTGCTTCTCAATAGTTGGGATCAAAAAAACAGTTCATCAACAACTTTGATATTAATCATAGGTTCTGAACTTTAAATAGAGGCATGAACTCTGAAAATAATTTTGGTTTAAATGAATAAAACATATCTAAGGAATTTCAGTTGTAGCTCAAACAGTTATCTGTTCATTTGGTTTCTGTGGATGTGCATACAATATGTTCTTTGGGGGTGCTGAGCATTTTGGTACTTGGGGTAAAAGCAGGATGCAAAGAATACGAAAGGTAGTAACTCATTATGCAACGTCTGTGGGTTTCAGAAAAAGGCAGAGCTCTGAAGTGGCTCACAGTGTTTACTTCCACAGCTGCAGTTCATACCCATTGATGGAGGAGGAGCATCTCAGAACCGCGAAATGAAATGATGGCTCAGAACTTTATTTAGTATTAGGTAGGACTCTTATTCAAGAGGCCAGAATGGAGCTTGCAAGGTAGTTGGCTAGAAATGCAGATAAAAGACTTTTCCAGAAGGAGAGGGAGGCAGACACTCAGCATTTCTTCATGGTTGCTAAGTTACATAAGAAGCAAGATCGCAATCAGTATGCTTCTGTGGCAAAAACAGAGCTCAGTTTAAAAGGGGATGTGGACGATCTTATAGAGTTTTTGACAGGAGATGAGCAGGCTTGTTTATAGGATGAGCCCTTAGAGTTACAGTGGCTGAGTGTTCTTGTCCACTTGGCCAGCATACTCTCACAAAGTCCGGATACAGCCTTTCTTTCCACATTGATGCAGATCATTTCTATAGTGGTAAAAAGTCACTGACTAGGCTCTAGAGCTAGTCCTTCCCAACTTATGTAAAACTGACATTTGAGAGGAGTTCCTTTTGACTGGGGCTCCCTTGGGGATTGTAGAATGCTTAGCAACATCCTTGTCCTCTCATGGCGGTTGCCGCTATAAGCAGATAACAGGGTAATGCAGGAACCAGTGAGGTTCCAGATTCTTGTGTCCCTGAACAAGACATTGGGCAGAGAGATGCAGATAGTAGTGGGAATAGCGGCAGTCTGTCAAGAAGAGAGCAGTTTCAAGAAAGAAAGTGGACTAGAGCTGGGAGAGAAGGCTAGAAGCTCAACACTCCCCATGTCCTGCATGTTGGGACTTGTATAAGTCATCTGGATACTGCACACTCGTTCTGTACAAGCTCTTTAACATTTCAGTCTTGGTGGGGATGGGTTTCTAGACTTTTTTTTTTTTCCTGTGTTAATTTTGTCTTCACTTTCTGCCCTCACTCCTGTGGCAATGCCAGTAATACTCTCTTCCCACCTGAACAAGTCATCTCCAAAACAATGGCTCAAGCATTTTATAAGGAGCCCATGGTCACTCACTTAATATCTAGTGGATGTTTTAGCATGTCATGCCACTCCTACTGCTGACTTAATGTAGTCCCTACAATCTATTGTTAACGAATCAGAGTTTATTGTTCAAGCTTCTAGAGTCTCAACAATGAAGTATGGAGGAGAATAGAATAGTTGATGCCGTGTTCAGTGAGGTGGGACAAAATACACGACATGTAGATAGTTTTCATGATTCACTACATTTAGTCACTAAACCTATTCTCTATGTCAAAGGCTTATTTTCTTTTCTGTTTTCATGTATTTTAACTTCTGTTACCCTCTGTCACTTGATGACATGCTCACCAAATTCTGCCTGCTACCTGCCATCTTGTCTCCTTGGCATTTGACCCAATCTGATGCTGCTGTGCACTCTCAGGCAAGCATTGTGTAGTTGTCTCAAAGTCTTCCTTATTCATTTTCTTTATGTTCTTCACTATTTGAAGAAAAGTTGGATGTTTTCTGAGAAAAAAGGTTCTCTTTTTTTTTCTCGTAAGCCACTTTTTGTAGCACGCTGTAACACCAATTTATGTGTCTCTTTCCCTTGGAGAGTGAGGCACTTGAAGACTGTAGTGTGTGCATATTTTGTGCCCACCACGTGGCAAGCTCAAGGGTGAAACATTATTTGGTAGATTGCCGTAAGTTCAGTTGCAATTGAAGGATTCGCAAAAACAGTATTGTAAATCAGAGGCTGCTTGGTTAGGAGCCACCCTGTGGAACTCTTCTTCCTTTCTTTGTCTCACCATAAGGCTCAGCTCCTCTGCTTGCTCCAATTTATATGCTCAAGGGCAAAGGAGCCTTACAGGTTATAGTCTGAAATGATATGGAAATTTAGAATTACCTAGGTAAAGATAATCCTCTGCAATTTTAATATGAGGAGTGAACTCAAGAAGGAGGGGGGGGGTGGCAATTCTGTTTGAAAAAAAGAATAACTTAAGAAAACACAAAGCCTAGGATCTTTAAATTATAGATGTTTTTAGATGAACATTTCAATAAAATAAAGAGAAACAGTGCAAAAGATAAACATTTCCCTCCATTGTCTAAAATTCACTTTTTGCATCTGTATGTGTATGCATGTGTATGTGTATGTGTTTGTATGTTTGTGCCTGTGTGGGGAAATGTCAGAGCTTAATGCTGGGTGTGTTCCTCAGTCTCTTGATGAAGAAAGACCCAACAATTAGGTTAGTATAGCTAACCATCTTGGTCTGGGTTATGAGTCTCTGCCTCCTGAGTGCTGGGCTTATAGGCATCACACTTCCTGGTACATACGTGGTGCAGGGAAACAGAACTCGGCCTTCACATTTATTTATTTATTTGTTTTTTTGTTTATTTACTTATTTGTTTATTGCTTCAAGTTACATCTCCATCACAGTGCCCTCATTTCACCCCTCCCAGTTCCACCCTCCTGTCCTCTCCTCCCTCTCCCACCCATCTCATTCCTCCAATGTGAAGTGTCCCTACATATCAGCCCTTCTCAGCTCAACAGTAATATATGGGCTAAAAGCTTCCTCTTGCACTGGGAGCCAACATGGTGGCACTCTCAGGGAAAATTGTCCCCTTAATAGGTAACAAAGTCTCTGTTCCTGATCTTTTTGGTGTATTGGTTGTAGGATAGTTATCCTGTAATATATGGCTAAAATCCAATTATAAGTGAGTAGATGCCATGTGGATCTTTCTGAGTCTGGGTTAGATCACTTAGGATGAACTTTTCTAGTTCCATCTACTTGGTTGTGAATTGCATAATTTCCTTGTTTCTTATAGCTGAGTAGTATTCCATTGTGTAAATGTATCATGAAATTTTTATCCATTCATCAGTTGAGGGACATCTGGGTTGTTTCCAGTTTCTAACTATAACAAATAAGGCTGCCATGAACATAGATGAGGCTATATCCTTATGGTTTGGTGAGGAATCATTTGGATGTATACCCAGAAGTGGTATGGCTGGGTCTTGAGGTAGAGCTATTCCACGTTTTCTAAGATATCACCAGACTGATTTCCATAGTAGTTGTAGAAGTTTTCACACCCATTTGAAGAAATACTCAACATCCATAATCATTAGAGAAGTGCAACTCTGAGATTCCATCTCACACCTGTCAGAATGGCTAAGATCAAAAACTCAAATGACAGTACATGTTGGTGAGATTGTGAAGAAAGGGGAACACTCCTCCATTGCTGGTGGGAGTGCAAACTTGTACAACCACTATGGTCTTCACATTTATATGGCAAGAACTCTTCCCATTGAACCATCTTCCTAGCCATCAAATCTAATATTTTTAAAAGACATTCTTTAATGTTCATAAAATAATTAAAGCTCAAAAGAGAATCAAATTAAGGACTAAAGCCTGTATGTTCCACAAAAGAAACTCAGTGTCTCAAAATAAAATCTATAGTAGAAGCTCAAAGAACTACAGAGCTCTAGATCTGAGTAATCTTGGTTGCCTTGCTTATAAATGTGAGATGTTAGAATGGATGACTAATGAAGAATGTCTTTGCTCAACATCCAGTGAGATTTTGAGTCAATGGAGGATGGTCTGATTTATAAAAAAAACAAAACAAAACAAAAAAAACCTGAGAAATCAACCAACCATCCAATCAACAATACTTTCCACAAAAGACTGATAATCTTCCAAAATTAAAAAAAATTAAAACACCTACTTTCTCATAAAACTTTTCAGGCCTGTCTACTGTGTACTCTCATAGTTCTATGCTTTCAGATCAGATGTATTTGGCCACAGTCATGCTGGGAGATGATTTTGAGGATTATGCTGGCTAGAACAGGTGGGTCTTGGGAGGAGAAAAACTTGTCAGGAATCTGGAAGAAGCAAGACAAATGCTGTCACAGAGCTCTGCTGACTTACACATCTGTTTACATGGTGTTCACTCACAATAACATATCCTATGACTAAGAAATGCCCAGACCTTAGTGATGCAAATCTTTGGGTCAGTATTTCAAGATGTTTCCCATGAGGACTGAGGGAAAAACAAACTCACCCTGAAAGTGACTAGCTTCAGTCCATAGTCTGAGGTCCTGGACTGAATACAAATGGAAAAAGGAGAAAGCCAGCCGAGGGTCCAGATTTCTACCTCCTGGCCTGCTGAGATATGAGAAAACAGATGCTACAGAGAAAACAGATGTTAAGCCCTTCCGCTGCTTAACACTGCCTTTTATGATGGACTGTATCCCTTCAAACCATGAATGCTTTTTCCCTTAAGTTGTTTCCAAAGCCATGTGACAAATAACTAACGTAGTTATCAAGAGCTCAGAGTCCCAATTTTTGGCCTCTGTAGTTAGGGCATGTTTCCAGTTAAGAGGAACACTATATCAGAAGGTTTGTCAGGTATGGTTTATCTGTACAACAGAGTGTTGTATTTCATTGCATATCACCCCCTTAAAGAACATACTCAAAATTAGATGTCTATTCTATTCTTACAGATATTGATTTAGAAATAGAGATATTGACCTTCCAACTTGGTGCATTTATGAATCCCAGTAATTCTGAAGGGGGTGGTTGTTTTGGACAGATCCGGTCTAGAAGTGGAGTTGATTCTTGCTTCTCCTCCTTGGCTCAGGCCCTTCCAATTAGACCCATTTACATTTTTTTCATCTTCTCCTATTTTGATGAAGCCAGTTTTAGAATAATAATTTACTTCTAGCATGTACTTCTTGTTATTCAAAATAGTAACATTTGGCAAAGTGGAAATGATGTTGAGAAGAGGGAACACAAAAAGCTTTTGAAAAGAAAACCAGATCATACGATGGACTATGAAGCAGCAAGAAAACAGATGCGACAGAGGCAAAGGAGGGTTGTGGCTAATGGTCGTTGTGAGGAAGTGACCAATGGAGGCTCAGGGAGCCAAGGGGAAAGGAAACAGCATTGTGCTCCCTTCAGGAGTTAGATCAAGAGCTTGTTCTGCTAAAATGCCTTGTGACACAGGAGGAGCCAGTGCCTGGACTACAGCCTTCAAGCCACAGGTCTTTATTCACTTAAGTGGAAACCGGGCCAGCTGGATTCTGATTCCCGAGCTGGGGAAGCACATCCAGGAAAAAAGTTGCCCGGATTTACAGGAAATATGAAAGCCTTGGCACTGGCTTGGATCTTAGGTTAGAAAAGCTGAGTGACAGATTCCACATTATTAGAGGGACACAGGGTGTTTAATGATCTTGTTTGGATTCCATCAGGAAAAGACTTGGGCCAGCACATGGGATGTGATCAGTCATTGGAAAGGGCAACATACAGATTGAGAGAAGTGTTTGTCCCCTTCTTTTCCACAATGGTAATTTTAGTAAAACAAACAAATAAGCAGATATACATAAATTGGCAGTTGACTAAAATATGCCAAGAAACATAAAAAGTCCAGGAATGAAGGCAGAGGAAAAATACTCTTCTCACTGTCTTTGAATGAAGGCAGTCAAGCTAGGTGATAAGCAGTAAATTCTTATTAACACAATTAAGAAAAAAAAAGAGGCAGCAAATAGTCCCCGTCAGCACTTTATAATAAATACTCATATGCAAAGGAAAATCTCTAGTTACTTTTGGTATCCTGCCTTAATCTCCACTATCTCTAGATCTCCCTCTGGCGGTCACTGACGGCACTACACTGACATATCCACCACCACTCCCCCCAGGTCTCGGCAGAAAGCCCATCTAGGCTCTAAGAAGAAAGACTGCCTTGGGTGTCATTTCCAGAACAAGTCAGTTCTTTTCAAATACTCCTAGCAATGGCCTCTTTGCTCAAATAGCATCTCACCCAGAACCCCAGTTCACAAAACAGGAGAGAGAGGAGAGAAAGAGGGAGGGAGAATAAATACATGTTCACCTGTCCTCCATCTGGATGCAATTCCATGAGGCACGGGTGGGCAAGTACTGGGTTGAGCTTACAGTGCTAATAGACTAGTGTTGGCCATCTTAATGAACATATCTTTGTTTCAAAAGAGCTATCGTGACAGTAGTATGCCTTCATCATAACACTTTAGATTGAAATTAGCAGAAACCAAACTCAAACTGTTTAAAGAATATGGAATCTTTTGGTTGCAAATCTTGGCAATGCAAAAATATGTTCTGAAGTAGAATACGTCCAAAAATTTAAACAAAGAGCATCATCTTGCATTTGGCCAATTTTCTGTCCTTTCTCTAGGTTGATAGGAAAGGGCAGAAAATTGGCCAAACACAAGATCACAGAGAAAGATCACAGGATGGCTCTGGTCCAGCCCATCCCTGCATGTGATCCTGGGTGATAGTCTCACTGAGTCCTGCAAGGAAGGGGACATCAACAGTGCTCCCTGTAAAAGAAAATTCAACTCCCTTTTTCTTTTTAACTAATGGAAAGAATATCTAACATAAAGTGAGAGCAGAGGTTACTGAGGATGGAAGTCCACATGGTTGTTAGGTCTGCAGCTACGCTTCTGGGCTCTGGTTTCTTCCTTTTTTCACTATTTCTGCTTTGTTTCAATGACTTCACATGTGCAAAGATGACCCTCAGGCTGGATGCTCTTCGTTCAAATCACCCAGCAGAAGCCCGGGGCTAGGGCTTCCCTTTAACTAGATCAGCTCAGAGAACACACCTATGTCTGAGATGACCTTGCTCTGGGGGACTGGAAAATGACTGGCTGACACAGAGGATTCAGTGGATGTGTTAGCTATGAGCTTGGAGGAAAGGGGGGAGGGGAAAGTAAGCTGTTTTTACTGTAGTTAGAAAGCCAACTTCACACAAAGAACTGAAACAATCTGTGTTTTGTGAGAAAAGCAGAGATACTAGAAAAAAAATAAGTATTTATGAGGATTTTTTTATTCCCATTTTGTGAGCAAGGAGAGAAAAGCCTGGAGATGGTGTGTAATATCCCACCAAAAATATATAGCTAGAAAGGAAAACCAAGTAACCCCCAAGCTTCAAAACAAATAAACAAAATCCTCAAAGATTCCAACCCCGATCTGTTTGGTCATAAACTTCACAATTATTTCATGTGTGACCCAGAGAAGTCTCACACACACACACACACACACACACACACACACACACACACACACAC
>CAJQZJ010004752.1:1030339-1080697 GCA_907164525.1 Lophiomys imhausi
CACACACACACACACACACACACACACACACACACACACACACACACACACACACGCCGTTCTCACTGTCTTTTCAGACACATTCTGAATCAAGCCCTATTCTTTCTCTCAGAGCCTAACAAGAGAGGCCTTGAGCTCCTCAAATAGGAGACAGGCACAGGTTACATTTGTTGCCCTTGAGGAAACTCTTTAAGTGCAGGAAGCCTTTGGTGTAAGCCAGCTGGGAGCAGAGCAGCTGCTCAGTAATTCTGGGAACCTGGAGCATAAATTTTTTACCGAGTTTTCATCCTAATCTCAAAGCTGACCGCATTATCAAAGGGAAGAGGCAAGGGAATAGATGCACAATATTAGGGAGACTCCCAAATATTCTAAAGGGATATCTAAATTGGCAAAGTAGCAAGAGAGAACTACCAGACAAACAGCAGCTCGGAGGCTTTGTTTCTTTCTTTCTTTGGGGGGAAAGAGAGCTTTTGGCATCCCTCAGAGGAAGTTGCCATCCCCCATGCCCCAGGGAGCAGCTCAAGGCTTGTACTGCTTCTTCAGGCTTCTCCCTCCATCCTTGGTGGCAGGATTTGCCCTTCAGGCTCACCAGTTTCCTGGGGATTATCTCTGCATAATTACTCTGATCCAAATAGTTGATTAGAGACCATGCAGTTCTCTCTTTGTCAACATGTTACGCTGGTTGCTGCCAAACACAACAGCTTTTTTAAATTATTAAAATGTTTGCAATGGTAGCATTTGAAATGAATTTTAGGCCTGTGGTAGTCATGTTGTGAAGAAGGCATATATGTGTGTATGTGGGAAAATGTTACCCCTAATCACTTCTTCTTTGTCCCAAAGATTTGTTACAAGGATAGCTTACTGGAAAACTTCACCAGAGGTCAAAGAAGGTTCTTATCTCTGTGGACTGATGAGAGTATTTGTATACCTCTGTGTGTGTGTGTGTTGGGGGTGTGTGTTGGAGTCACTACCCCTATTCTCACTATCCCATGTCCACCTTCCTTTGTCAACTCCAGAATCACCAAATCCAAAAGTAGCTCAGCATATGCTATGGATAATTTGAATGTTGGTGTCTCAAAGTTTATCTAATAACATCCTCACTCTGTAAGGACATGACATTTGAAGGCGAAGGCTTATGGGAAATGGGATTTGTGTTTTCATGAGAGACCTCAGAGAGATCTCTCATCTCTCTGTCATGTGATGTTAGTGTGAGAAGATAAGGAAGAGGGTCTTCGCCAGCCACAGACTGTGCCAAGGACTTGATCTTCAGCATCCAGAACTATGAGCGGTAAATTTGTAAATTTCTGTTATTTAAAAATCTGCCAAATCTGTGTATTTTGGTATTTTATGATAACAACCTGAACCAATTGATACAGTAAATAGTACTGGTATCTGAGACCTTTCTAAACAAACCTCAGCCATTTCAGAGTGCTCATGTTGGCATCCTAATAGTTCCAAGACCTCATTAGAATCACTATTTCTAATCTGAGTGTATGTATGCATTCATGTATGTGCACATGTGTGTACATACATATGTATATGTATATGGGGAAGCCAGAGGTTGATGTCAGCTACCTTTGTTAGCTGCTCTCCACTTACGTGTTTTAATAAAGTATCTCTTGTAGAACTTGGAGCTCACTGACTCGGCTAGACTGACTGGTCAGTAAGTCATGAGCATCTTCCTGTCTCTATTTCCCAATACTAGGATTATAGGCATGCTCTAGCACAGCTGGCTTTTACTATGGGTGTTGGGGATCTTAACACAGAGCATCCTTGCTAAACTAATATTTTACTGACTAATCTGTCATTTAGGCCCCTATGTTTGAGTTTATGAAGAGTCACAGATAAATTATAGGAAGAAAATTAAACAGAAAAAGACACCATTTTATTTTTCATTAAAAAAAAAAGTGTTTTCCTTTTCTTTCGAAGAAATTCTGACCAAGATATGTTGATCCACATACAGAGAGAGAACTCATTGTCTTTTCCATGTCTTATCTATTCCACCTGGAGATCCAAAACTAATGATTGGCCATAAATGACTAGCTGATGCTTCTGTATTGATTTGTGGTCTAGAACAGCTTTGCTTCCTCTGCTTTGTGACATCATTTTCCTGCTCCTTTCCCACAGTTGCATCTGTGGGTTTATGGGATGCAAACTAATCCAACAAATGGAAGAAATTATGCATCTTGTCAGAGAGCTTTCAGGAATAGAATTTGGAACAAAGGAGCCAATACTTGACACATCCATAAAATCAAAAGAGAGATGATATAATGGATGAGGAATGCTTCTTAACCCAAGATGAAAGAGTCCTGCTCACCGAATGTGTAAGTGATTGGTGTGGGGGGTGTTCCTCATCACTGTGGGTCTTCGTTCTCCTCCATATGCACTTCTAGGTCAGTGGACATGCTGGACTAATGGACAAATGTTTATTCCACAATGCCCAAAGGGTTGATCAAGACTGAATATCCATCAGCAAGACGGAGGAAGGCTTCTTAGAGGTAATGTAGTGTGGTTTTAATGATCTGTAAATGAATATAATTCCAGAAACAAAGACAATGATACTTGTGGATGGAGGAAAAGAAAATTTAGAATGCTCTATTCAGTCAAAAAGCTTTTGTAGAAGAGCCTCTGTCCAGAGGTATTGGAATTTCTGGAGTCACCAGCCATAACAGCTTCACTTCTCCACAATTCCAGGAGCAGTCAGTAATGTCAGCAAAGCATCATAGGTATCTCTTGACTAATGGCTTGTGTACTGAAGGAGCCCATCTTTGTCATCTTTTTCTGCTGCATGAAGCCCCTCCTCTGGGAACTGTTGACTGAAGTCTTTTGCTGTGTTCCTGGTATTTGAGGACCTGTGAACCAAAACTCTGGCTCCTTGTAGTGCACCATTGCTGTTTGATGTCTAGTCATGCCTAAGATCCTCATGCATGAGACACTATGGCGCCAGTAACTAAAAGCACTTACAATCCACGCCAAATGCTTGCACAAAGCCCACTTATCCAAATAACGTTTACACAGAGCTTGCAGGACTATGCAAAAGGGTGAGCTCTTGATCTCTTATTATCATGTGACATCCACAGAGACTCGGAAATAACAGTCCCTTGGGATGGAACTGTGTTTGATCATATAAAGATCCTCTTAGTTATCAGTAGTAGAAATACGATAACTAGATTGAAGAATCAAGTTACCAAAATATCTATGTCATGGTAGTGAGTTGTGCACCATAGGACAGCGTATGACGTAGTATCTGTTGCATGGATGGCTGCATGAGCACCTAGCTTGGGTGGAGCCTGGCAGGGATGCTCAGTTGCGATCCTCTCATAGGAGCTAGCAGGTATCCCTGGAGCTGATGGAAAAAATACTGCTTTATGATCTCTCCAACAGCAAGTGAAGGTCACTGACACTGGGAGGATAAAGCTTTGTGATGAGCTTCAGACCTTCAGTTTACTCACCTATAAAATGGGATGGTAAGTCCTGCAGAGCCAAAGCAAATAATCAAGTAAGATAGCTGTGGTTGCAAAAGTATTCAGTTTATGGTTAATAATGTCCTGCAGATTTTCCCTGTATAATGTTTTAAATGTGTAGGTAAACATACATCCATCTTCATCAAGAAAGAGTAAATGATTTGGGGGGAAGGAATGAACATTGAGTACAAAATGTATCCAGAGGGAATATCATATGTTATCTGCTGCTTGTGATAATCCAGTGAGGTGGGAGTCTGTGACTTATAAAACTTGTTTGAATCTCAAAATACTCAGGAGACAGTAAGTGATGAATACACATTGTAAATTCAAGTTGATCTGATACCCTAGCCTATATTCTACCATTTGCAGCATGATACTTCCGCCCTATGTGGTAAGTGAAAATTGGGTGAGAAGTGTCTTGAACTGTTGGTTATTTTCTACTTTTAGCATTCAGCTGGTGGAACATAATTTTCAACCTGTTTTCAAGAACCTCACGTGAGGAAAAGGTGTGGAAGAGCATTACGCCTAATATTTTGCAGCCAGGAAAACTCACCTTCAAATCAATTCTTGTCCTTAGGAAGTCAAGTAACAGCTAATTTCATATTTTACTGTTATGGTTATACTAAATTCTTGTTCTAGCATTCTTTGAATTACTGAGGCAACTGAATGACAGTTTTTTTATTATTTTTTGTATAATTTTTATAAGTTTGCAGGACTTTGTTTTTCCAAAAGATGACCTTCATCATAGTTTAGGAATAAAAGAACTGCCCATAGATACACACATAAAAGTATATGTGTTATAGATTAAAGAGTTTTTTTCCTATAATTCAATTACTTTTGCCCATATAGTGGTAGACATGCAAGCAGGTAGGCAGACAGACAGACACACACACACACACACACACACACACACACACACACACACACACAGAGAGAGAGAGAGAGAGAGAGAGAGAGGGGGGGGGTCAGAGAAAGAAGGAATTCTATCCTGGATATATCTATATATGCACACTAAAAAATAATATTTTACTAGAAACTTTGGAATTCCTTAGACTTATTAATATTAATGCAAAATTAGCTAACACAATATATTCATGAACATGGAATACACACGTATATCAAGAATATGTGGACCCCCACATATATATTGCTTTAAAAACCTAGGAAAAAATGTCATAAGTCTATGACTTCATAATATACAAATCCATTCCATTTGAAAAGATGTGTTCATCTACCTCTTAATACCACATTTGTCTCTAGGCAACATGCTGCTGGGCTGATGATACTGCCATCTTGGTTTAGTCATAGGATTATCTGGAGACTCTTCATATCCAAGATCTGTGTTCTCTAATTTCATAAGCACACTAGGTGTGGCCCACTGCTATGTGTGATGTTTGAGTGAGTATGGCTCCTCAGCTTTAAATTAAGAACACTCGGAGATGAAGATTGGCCACAAATAGCCAAGATGAAGCAGATTTTGAGCTTCTCCACATGCTCCTGATACCATGGGACCCTGTAACAAACAGATACCAACCAACCAAGTTCCAACTGAGGGATGGAGGTAACAATGATGCTATGCCAATGGGTGCATCTAAGTTTTAAGTGAACCTTCTATTCTCTGTCAAGGAAAGACCCCTGGAGGCTGGCACAAGCCACCTCCTCTGCCATAGATCTACACGGACTGGTGCTCCTTGATCTCATTACCATCTTTCATTTATTCGCCTCTCAAGGATATTGACAACTGGTTTCTGCTGGATCATTAAATCTGAGCTAACACTATAGTGACTGCTTGATACATTGTGTACCTTAAAATATCAGATTCTTTATGAGTTAGGACAAATCAGGCATCTGCTTCTAACAAGGATTTTCTTCTCAGTTTCTTCTGTTGGAAACGAACAACTGTTGCGGGTGGTTCTTGAACCACATGTGAGAGAAATGCATAGACCACTGCTGCTGATGCATCTCCCTGTCGCCTGAGGATTCAAAAGAGATTGAGAAGTTCAGATGTCACCACACCACCATCAAACACAATTATATGTTCACTCTCACAGTCACCAGGATGAAACATATTGTTAGCAAGGTGTAACAGGTCTCTCAAGATCTTGCTTCTGTGACTTGCATGTCATAATGAGCTATCACCCAGGATTGTGAGCCAAATAAACCATTTTTTCCTTACATTGCTTTTGTCAGAATAATTTATCATAGCAACAGGAAAAGAAACTAAGACAGAAATTGGTACCAAGAAGTGGGGCCATTGCTATGATAAGCTGGCCCACATGTCCAAAGAACCACCAGGTCCTTTGGAACTTGTTTGGGGGAGGAGTTTGAAACATGGGGCTAGAAGTTCTAAATATTCTAAATGCGTTTGGATGACTGAAGCAGAGATTGATGGGTCATTCTACATGGAACTTTTCTGGCAGAGATGCTGAGATAAATGGGAACAGTGGAGCTCATCTCATGCTCACCAGCTTTCAGAGCCTAACAAGGACTGCATCAAGAACTAGGCTAAGGGACATTTCATATGATATTTTGACCATGAATCTGTCTTCATTCTTCCAGTGCACTGAGAGTTTGAATGAAGTTGAGTGTAAAGTTAATAGGCTAACTTCTTTAACAAAAGAAAGGTGTGGGGAAAGTTAAAGTTTCACACAAGGAGAGTACACACAAAAAAGCACCTGTCTGTGTTTCAGGAAATTGGTGCCATTAAACAGAAACCTGCCACTCTGCACCAAGACAAGTGAAAGTGTTTCTTCAGGGTTAGCACTCAAAAGCTCATAATGGATCTAGTCTAAGGCACACAGGCAGACTCCATCTTGAGCTGGCAGCAGAACATGGCAGTGATGCCCACATAGTACTGGTTTTGAAGGCAGAGATACAATTTTGAGGTCTTCATGGACGGCAGATGAGGTCAAGCACTGTGTGGCCGGGTTTGACTCTCTTTGATGGGGTCCTGGAAAGATAAGAAAGTATGTGAAGCTGAAAGTGGAGCCCAAGCTGCACTGGAGACCCTAGGAGATGTTAGGACCATGGAACATCCACTGCTAGAGAGTGGAGCTGGCCTGAGCCTAAGAGAGAATCTGTGTGCTGCAGGCGTAGGCTATGCAAGCCTTTTGGAACCCACTTGATTATGCCTCAAGTCTCAGATACTAGACATAAAGTTGCAAGATTTGGTGTTTGCCCTGGTGGATTTTGGTTCTGTTTCATTTGGATAGTTTCTTGCTTTGCTTTGATTATGTGATTTTGTAACAGGAATGCTTGCTCTGTGCCATTATATGCTAGAGGCATGTAACTTGATTGTCATTTTGTAAGAGCTCATATTTAAGAGTGTTGTAACTATTAATAAAATGACCATGGGAGTAGCACAAGTTGGGCTGAGAGTATTTTTATGTTGTAAGATGGTCATGAGCTTATGGGAACAAAGAGTGGAGGATATAGGTTAAAAGTGATATGTTTGGATGTCACATTGACTATGGGTGCAGTTGGGATGCTTGGCATTAACTATCAACTCTACACCTAGAAGTCAAACTTTTCTGCACACCTATTAGGGATTATCTTGATTATCTTAGTTGATATGGGAAGAACCATAAACACAGTTCACTATGGACAGGGCCATCCACTGGGTTGGAGAGTCTGAACTGTATAAAGTGGATAGGGCAACCTAATCACTAACATGCATAGCATTAATTCTTCTTTTTCTGTTATTGACAGTAGGTGACCAGCAAAGATCCTGCCAGTGTGGCACCCTGCCATGATGGACTAGAAGCTGGAATTGTGAGCTGCACTAGCTCTCCCTTTAGTTGTTTTTAATCAGTATTCTGTTGCAGCAACAGAAAAGTAAGCAAACACACAGGGTTTGCATGTGGTACAAATCAACATGCTCAATGCCCAATTCCATGTTTCTAGGAGATAATGGATTATAAGAGCTGACAGGCACCTTGCCCTGGGTCCAGGACAATGTGACATCAGGGACAGAATAGTCAAATCCATTATAAGCTTAATTGGAGTTTTGAGATACTTTTCAAATCACACAAACTGAGAAGTGATGCCATTTTGTGGCATTTAAAAAAATGAATAAAGATGCCAGAAAATTACCTTACTTCTGGTTTTCACATACCTGCCTTAGAAAGCATGCCCACTCATAGCATTGTATTTTGACATCCACAACTTATAGTGGCTTGACATATGAATTTTGGACTTTACAATGATATGTACTTTGCATTTTTGATCCTCCACTGTGTACGTTGCAGTATGGTATCTAGAGATGCTGGGCAAAAGCCAACTCAGTTCCCACTCAGCCACTTGAGCAGAGAGGAACACATCTGGCACGCTATGGAGAGCTGTCTTGCTAAGTTAGGAGGTTTTACAGCATACATGTATTGTAATGCATTAAATACACTTCAATTTAGGATATTTTCAACCTAGAGTGGGTCTATTAGGAGTAACTTCATCACAAATTAATGAATATCTGAACACATTAGTGAACCATACAAGTACTGCAGAAAAAAAGATCCATGCTTATATCATATTTCAAATGTCCCCTCAATTAATGAGTGAATATAAATATTCTGAAGAATTGTGCTATACACTGTTCAAAGTTCTAGCAGCTTTCTTGATCCCAAAGGCACAAGGAGACCTCAGGGAAGCTGGGAATTGGACACAAAACATACTCTAGGCATTTATACATCACAGATTCCTTGTTCTCCGACTAACACGGTTTGACTGGAACTAACATAGCATTTCTGTTTAATTGTCTCCAAATATAAGTTCCAGGTGAATCTAGAGAATAAATCAAATTGGCCTCAGAGAGTCTTAGGGATAGGTGGCCACTGAGCATTGTCAGGAGTTATTCCCATGACAACAGTACTTAATGGTTGTTTATAATGTCTACAAAGGGTAGACACAAACTATACCTTTCAATAGTGTATTACAAAGGAATGTTTCTTGGAGAAGTTCATATTATAAGCAATAGCAACTTGTTCTTCATAGTTCTAGGTGTTGAGACTCCCAGGTCAACCCTGGTGGGTCCAGTGAGAGGGCCTTCTCTGGGGATTACTGACTACTACTTTCTTGGTACTTTCACAAATAGCAACACATGATGTGCTGGCCTCATTATATAGATGCGGACCGCATTAGTGAGACTCATTTGATCGTATGAATTCAGGGAGAACATTCACACTCAGACCTCAGCATCTGACATGAATATCCTCCAAGAAGATTGTGGAACTGCTTCTCCTAGAAGATTCCCCTTTACGCCCTTTCTTAAGGAGCGTCTTCTTCATTGTATAACCGTCCTTCATGTGTCATGTGACAATAGTGTTCAGAGTACAAACTGTGTAAGAGTTGGGATCATATATTATGTGCTTTTCAATCCACAGTGTCATGCAAGTTTCCAACAGATCAGAGACTAAATTATGAGATAATTAAACAACATGAGGTTTGGAGCATCCTGAAGATTGTATGCATCGTGTCTCGGCAGCTTATAAGATGGCATGCTATGACAGTCATGGCCTCCTCACTACCAAAATGTTTGCCGTCCAAGTACACACTTTATTATGTCACTTGCAGAGAGCCTGATGTCTCTTAGAGAAACATTCTCATCAGTATGGTGAGGTGCTTCCTGTCTTAGCTATGAAACCTATAGCAACTGGTAATAGCACAGAAAGAAGACTCACCTAACAAGTTTAAAATCTGGATCCAAGAATGGAGGGACCAGAATGTGTCTGACTGCTCTTACCTACATGTGATTGGTTCCTAAGTGTCTTTGGAAGAGATACTACTTGATAATCTACCAACCATCTTAAGGCATATTTTGTCTCATCTGAGAGCTACTCTAGCTCTAAAAGTGCTGAACTTTGAGAGTACCTACACACACACACACACACACACACACACACAAGCTTAACATAGATTTTTAGTGAACAAGATGCTATATATGCACATGACAAGTTAATCAAAATGAATCACCCAGAAAGGAATGAGTTATTCATGAAAGGCTTGCTTTAAGTGTTCACTGAGAGCAGTCCTCTGAACTCCACAGGTTTTTCCTGGCTTTGAGGAGCTGCAGGTTCTCTGAGGGCTCTGTTATTTCATTCTGACTTTCCTGGAAACATAAGTGTATGCACTGCCTTTAGCCTGGGTAGCCGTGACCCTGTGTGTTCTGCCTACATCATTTATTTATAAGTTGGCAAGGAATAAGTCTGGTACTTTCTGTGCTGAGGAAAACTGATGAACATTCCCTGCTCCAACACAGCACTGGAATGCTGGTGCTCTCAACCTTCAAAAGACAGCTCCAGCCATGCCTGTGAACAGTCTGGAAGACCCTGGGGCTTGAAGGCTTCAGTTAATGACACACCGTCACATGGCTGTGGTTGAAGGCTGTCTTGCCAAGGTTGTACAGCTGGTAGCCTGTGTTTTGGAAGATGCTGATGCCCCCCTGCTGTACCTAGACTTGCCAGAGGAACAGTTTCAGTGGGGTTTAAAGAGAGCCCAATTTATCTTTTCTCTGAGGCGCCCTTGTTCCCTGACTTCTGGCAGGTCTCACTCAGCTCAGGTTGTGGCTATGTCTGTGTTAGACACTAAGCCATCTGTATTCTCTAGGGTCAGGGCTGATTTATAAGGGAGGCTATAGACAGTGGCTGGCACTGTTCTAGCTTGGATTTTACTTCAGACTGAAACCTCTTGAATATTCTGTACTGTGTTTACTTTCTTGCATGGGACAAGCATTCCACATTTGATTTTTTTGTTTTGTTTTTTATCTCAAGTGTTTGTTTATTATAGACTTATATAATAGCACTATAGCCATTTTCAGCTTTTAATCTTCTCAGATGAACCTTCCCACCAGCTTCTTTTTCTACAGCTGTCAGAAGCTCTTAAAATTCATGCTTTTATTAAATATTTAAGCATGTATTTCCAGGGAAGGAATGCATTCTGTGTTCAGAGCAGAACTGGCAGGTGAATCTCCACTGGCGGGGAGATGACTTTATGGAAGGAAGGCTTCTGACGTGTCATCACATCATCCACCAGGAAATAGAGATTCAGGAGGCTGTATGCTATTTGAAGCTTCAGACAGGCTTTTATTCCTAGAAGATGCTGCAGCATTTCAGGGCCTTGAAATTCTAGGTCAACATTACAAAATTAAAGCTGATGAATAATGCATGTGGATTTGAAGGAAGACCTACAGCTTCTGAAGAAGATGGTAATGTTTAAATTCTTGCAACCCAGGCACACATCTTTTATTCAGTGAATAGACTCCTACATGCAAACTTTGCAAATAAGAACACCTTTATCATTTTGGGGGATGCAGATCCTGAATTACTGAGCTACCCGGCAATGCTCAAAACTCCAAATGGGCTGCCCTGACAGTAGGAGAGGGAACTCCCCAAGTCCAATGTCTTTTGAACATCTTTTGCCCATCTTTCCTTGTTCCCTCATGATGACTGTGTCTTTGGATGGCACCCAGGTTAAGGAAGTAGTCAATACTGGGGCAGATGTTACTATCATTACTGAAACTGAGGCTTTGAGATTCCTGCATTGGAAATTCAAACTGGGGCCCACCATTACTGGTGTGGGAGGCCAGTGGCCTACCAGGTCAACTCTACATCCTGTGCATTGGAAGGACCTAGATGGAAACCAAGGTTTGTTTTACCCTAAAGTTGCTGAACCAGATTATGAAAGTAGATGGACAGGTTACGAGAGGTGCATGCTTTGGGGGCTCTAAAGGCCAGATCAGAGACCTGTTGATAGTAAGCATATAGTCCGATAGTGTCTTGGGAGACGGGGTCAATATGGTTGCCACACTTAGTCAGCATCTTCAGGGTAACAATAAGGCCATATTGGAGATTGAGACAAACTTGTGCTTCTGCCTGGTCATAATAAGCAGGCTGCCAGTTTAAGAAGACACCAGGCTCTAGGACTGCTTTGAGGAGACTGTACCAGACATAGTGGGTTTATAATTGTATTGACCATTGATGCAGGACTTGTTCAAAATAGGGAGAGTCAGGTCCTGAGTCATTGGCAGCTTTTCTGATAAGCACTAGGTTAGCTAAGGGGGTGGGGACCCATGGTGATAAGCTGAGTCTGGGCCAACATTAACTGGGAATTCATCCCCTCAGGTCCCATAGCCCCGAGGGCAAAATGGGTTACAGGAGGAAGCAATGGGGAAGTAACAGGTGGGGCATGAGAAAGAGGAGCTGAAGCAGGGATGGTAGGCAATTCTGCCGCGGGGGCTCGGAGTTCACACCATGGGTATTGCAGGGGCAGACTGGCAGTTGGTGAGGGATGGGGGGAGGTCTCCAGTGATGGGGATGGCTTAGCAGGGGTGGAGCAGAAGCAGTACCCTCCTCCACATAATCTTTCTGGTCAGCTTCCTCCATAGCTTCAAGAGCCAGGGGAGGGGATGCTATGAACAGATTGATAGCAGCCTGGTCTTGGCAATGATAATTGGGGGCAGCAATCATTTCCTCAGGAGAGGGAGATTTAAGACTGCCAATGATGCCTAAAAGGATAGGGACAAAATGGATGGACTGCGTAATGCCTGATTGTACCTCCCTCTTTCTAGCCAAGAAAAGAATCTGCATCCATAGGTCAGCGTCCCACATATTCTCAGGCGAGACCCATGGTGTGAGGATAGCAGCCTCATTCCAATAGGGCTCAATATCTCCTGATTTAACTTTAAGGCCTCATGTCACCAAAAGAGACTTCAGAGCCCAAATTTGGGGTTCCTTACAATGAGGTGGGAGATTGCTCATGGTTAGAAAATGTGCACAAACTAAAGAAAGTGACAAAACAAAGAGAAAAGAAGGGTGTGTGTCAGGCCAAGAATCCTGTGCTTAGTGGGGGACTTCTGTGGGCTTGTTACACCACGACCATATATACCTAGAAAGTGTCTTCAGCATATGAAAGGCCCTTGGCAGGGGGCGGGGGAGCCCAATCTATGATTCCATCTCCTGGGGTGTCAGCCCTTGTGTGGAGATGCCAAAAGCCAAATTGAGCATGCCTTCCTAGGGAGACAAACCAGTGTGCTGGGATTAAGGGCGTGTGCTACCACTGCCCAGCTCAAACATTTCACTTAAATCTCAGATAATAGTAACTGTAACTCTAGAACAACTCTGGACTGCAGTGATGTTCCAAATATGTCCAAAATCCTGAAAAATCTCTCATGGTTTACCAATGCCAAACCAGAAAAATATCCTTTCTACCTCCTGATTTAGGGAAAAATCAAAGATGAATAACCAAAATTCACACAAAGAAATAACAACATTCGCTCACTGGTGAGACAAACTAACAGACTAACAAAGAGAAAAGGAGATAAAACAACAGACCAACAAAGAGAAAAGGAGACAAACCAACAGATTAACAAAGGGAAAAGGACCCCCTGCATGTACCACTCTCAGGGGAAAGGAACCTACAACATAGACCGCCTTAAGGGGCCAACTCATCAAGAAACTACTGAAGGGGACACACATGCTTGTTCTGTGGATGAGGAAGAGCCCAGGGGATGGGCGATGGACACACAAGGAGTCTACCGCTGTTCGATGCAAAATTGAGCTCCCCCAAAAAACAAAGCAAAACAAAACAAAAAAAGCTAGCGGTTGTGATGAAAAAACAGACTCTGACCCAGGTGTAGTAAAAACCCACACCCACCTGTGTAAAGAGACCACTCTGGGGTTGCGGCTAGCTCAGTCTGTAGAGCATGATATTCTTTTTTTTTAATATTTATTTACTATTTCAGGTTACATCTCCATCACAGTGCCCTCTTTCCACCCCTCCCAGTCCCGCCCTCACACCCTCTATTCTCTATCCCTTCCTTCCCACTCCTCTGGAGTGGAGTGTCCCTACATATCAATCCCCTGCCCTAGTTCAGCAGTCATATGAGGGTCAAGAGCATCATCATACACTGGGGCCTACAAGGCAGCACCACTAGGGTAAAGTGTCTCATTGGCAGGTAACAAAGTCTATGTTCCTGTTGCCTTTTTGGTGCATTAGTTGTAGTATAGTTATCCTGTACTATATGGCTAAAATCCGATTATAAGTGAATAGATGCCATGTATATCCTTCTGAGTCTGGGTTAGCTCATTCAGGATGAGCTTCTCTAGTTCCATCCATTTGTACACTGCATGATTTCCTTGTATCTGATGGCTGAGTAGTATTCCATTGTGTTGATGTAGCACAGCTTTTTTTTTTTTTTAATCTATTCCTTGGTTGAGGGACATGTAGGTTGTTTCCAGTTTCTAGCTATTACAAATAAGGCTCCTATGAACATAGATGAGGAAATTTCCTTGTAATTTGGTGAGGAATCATTTGTATGTATACCCAGAAGGGTTATGGCTGGGTCTTGAGGTAGAGCTATTCCAAGTTTTCTAAGATATCGTCAGACTGATTTCCATAATGCATGTACAAGCTTGCACTCCCACCAGCAATGGAGTAGTGTTCCCCTTTCTCCACACCCTCACCAGCATGTGCTGTCATTTGAGTTTTGATCTTAGCCATTCTGACAGTTGTGAGATGGAATCTCAGAGTCATCTTGACTCTGATTAAGGATGCTGAGCATTTCTTCAAGTGTCTCTCAGCCTTTAGAGATTCCTCCTTTGTGAAATCTCTATTTAACTCTGTCCCCCAGTTTTTGATTGGATTATTTGCTTTCTTAGCATTTAATTTCCTGAGTTCTTTGTAAATTTTGAATATTAGCCCTCTGTCAGATGTGTGGTTAGTGAAGATTTTTTTCCCAATCTGTAGGTTGCCATTTTGTTCGAATAACATTGTGTTTTGCCTTACAGAAGCATTTTAGTTTAATGAGGTCCCATTTATTGATTGTTAGTCTTAGAGCCTGAGCTGTTGGTGTTCTGTTCAGGAAGTTGTCACCAGTGCAGATGAGTTCCAGGATTTTCCCCACTTTCTCTTCTAATAGATTTAATGTGTCAGGCCTTATGTTAAGGTCTTTGATCCATTTGGACTTAAGTTTTATACAAGGTGATAAGTATGGGTCTAATTTCATTCTTTTACATGTCAACATCCAGTTAGAGCAGCACCAATTGTTGAAGATGCTGTCCTTTTTCCTTTGTACAGTTTTGGCTTGTTTGTCAAAAATTAAGTGACCATAGGTGTGTGGGTTCATTTCTAGGTCTTCAGTTCGATTCCATTGATCCACTGGTCTATTTCTATACCAGTACCATGCTGTTTTTATGACTATTTCTCTGTAGTTCAGCTTGAAATCTGGGATGGTGATACCTCCAGATGTTTTTTTTTTTTTTTTATTGTACAGGATTGATTTAGCTGTCCTGGGTTTTTTGTTATTCCATATGAAGTTGAGAATTTCTTTTTCCAGGCTTATAAAGAATTGTGTTTGTATTTTGATAGGAATTGCATTGAATCTGTATATTGCTTTTGGCGGGATGGCCATTTTTATTATGTTAATCCTACCTATCCCTGAGGATGGGAGATCTTTCTATCTTCTGATGTTCTCTTCAATTTCGTTCTTCAACGACTTGAAGTTCTTGTTGTACAGGTCTTTTACTTGCTTGGTTAGAGTTACCCCCAGGTATTTTATATTGTTTGTGGCTATTGTGAAGGGTGTTGTTTCCCTAATTCTTTCTCAGCCCATTTATTTCTTGTATAAAGAAGGGCTTCTGATTTATTTGAATTAATTTTGTATCCAGCCACCTTGCTGAAGGTGTTTATCAGCTGTAAGAGTTCTCTGGTGGAATTTTTGGGGTCGCTTATGTATACTATCATATCATCTGCAAATAAGGATAATTTGACTTCTTTGTTTCCAATTTGTATCCCCTTGATCTCCTTTAGTTGTCTTATTGCTCTAGCAAGAACTTCAAGTATGATGTTGAAGAGATATGGTGAAAGTGAACATCCTTACCTTGTCCCTGATTTTAGAGAAAATGCTTTAAGTTTCTCTCCATTTAATTTGATTCTGGTTACCGGCTTGCTGTATATCGCCTTTATTATTTCTGGGTATGGTCCTTGCCAGCTCTCTTCAGGACTTTTAGCATAAAGCGGTGTTGGATGTTGTCAAATGTTTTTTCAGCATCTAGTGAGATGATCATGTGGTTTTTTCCCCTTTCGTTTGTTTATATGGTGAATTACATTGATGGATTTTCATATGTTGAACCATCCCTGCATTCCTGGGATGAAGCCTGCTTGATCATGGTGTATGATACTTTTGATGTGTTCTTGAATTCAGTTTGCCAGTATTTCATTAAATATTTTTGCATCTATGTTCACGAGGGAAACTGGTCTGAAGATCTCGTTCTTTGTTGAGTCTTTGTGTGGTTGTTTAGGAATAAGTTTTACTGTGGCCTCATAGAATGAGTTTGGCAGTGTTCCTTCTGATTCTATTTTGTGGAAGAGTTTGAAGAGTATTGGAATGAGCTCTTATTTGAAGGTCTGGTAGAATTCTGTGCTGAAACCATCTGGGCCTGGACTTTTTTGGTTGGGAGATTTTTAATGACTGTTTCCTTTTCCTTAGGGGTTATAGGGCTGTTTAATCTGTTAACCTGATCTTGATTTAACTTTTGTAGGTGGAATCTATCAAGTCCATTTTGCTTAGGTTTTCAAATTTGGTGGAGCACAAGTTTTTAAAGTAGGACCTAAAGATTCTCTGGATTTCCTCAATGTCTGTTGTTATTTCTTTTCGTTTCTGATTTTTTGATTTGGGGTTTTTTCCCTCCACCTTTTAATTAATTTGTCTAAGGGTTTGTCTATTATGTTGATTTTCTCAAAGAACCAACTCTAGGTTTCATTGATTCTTTGTATTGTTCTTTTTGTTTATAAGTTGTTAATTTCAGCCCTAAGTTTGATGATTTCCTGCCTTCTGCTCCTCTTGGGTGTGTTTGCTTCTTTTTTTTTCCAGTTCTTCCACCTCTGCTGTTAATTCGCTAATATGAGCTGTCACGATTTTTGAAGGCAGTAAGTGCTATGAACTTTACTTGTAGCACTGCTCTCATTGTGTCCCATAGGTTCGGGTGTGTTGTGTGTTCATTGTTGTTGAATTTTAAAAAGTCTTTTATTTATTTATTTGTTTGTTTGTTTGTTTGTTGTTTATTTATCTATCTATCTATCTATCTATCTATCTATCTATTATTTATTTATTTATTTCCTGACCCAGTGGTCATTCAGTAGAGTGTTGTTCTATTATTTCTCTTGTTGTTGAAGTCCAGCTTTATTCCATGGTGGTCTGATAAGATGCAAGGGGTTATTTCATTTTCTTGTATCTGTTGAGGCTTGGTTTGTGTCCAACTATATGGTCAATTTTGGAGGAGGTTCCATGTGGTGCTGAAAAGAGGGTGTATCCTTTTGTGTTTGTGTGAAACGTTCTGTAGATATCTGTTAGGTCTATTTGGTTCATGACTTCTGTTAGGCTCATTATTTCTCTGCTTGGTTTCTGTCTCAATGACCTGTCCATTGTTGTGAGTGGGGTGTTGAAGTCTCCCACTAATAATGTGTGGGGATCAATGTGAGTTTTAAGCTTTAGAAGGGTTTCTTTTATAAATGTGGGTACCCTTGTATTTGGGGCATAGATATTCAGTATTGAGATGTTATCTTGATGAATTTTTCATTTAATGAGTATGCAGTGCCCTTCTCTATCTTTTTTTATTAACTTCAGTTAAAAGTCTATTTTATTTAAAAGAAAAAAAAGGGAAGAGGATGGGGGGTTGAGGGTGGGAGGGTGGGACTGGAGGGGGAATAGGGAAGGGACTGTGATTGAGATGTAACTTGAAGAAATAAAAAATAAAGGGAAAAAAAGTCTATTTTATTTGAGATTAGGATGGCTACCCCAGCTTGCTTCCTGGACCCATTTGCTTGGAAAACCTTTTCCCTGCCCTTTACTCTGAGGTAGCATCTATCTTTGTTAGTGAGATGTGTTTCTTGTATGCAGAAAAATGTTGGGTCTTGTTTACGGATACATTCTGTAAGCCTGTGTCTTTTTACTAGGGAATTGAGTCCATTGATGTTCATGGTTATTAATGACCAAAGGTTGTTATTTCCATGTAGGTGGCAATTGTGTGTTTCTTTTGGTTTAGCTACAGTGGAGTTTTTTGCTTCTCTGTTTTCTTGGGTGTAGTTATCTTCTCTGGGTTGGAATTTTCTTCTAGGATCTTCTGTAGGGATGAATTTGTGGGTAGATACTGTATAATTTGATTTTGTCATGGAATATCTTTTTTTCTCCATCTATGTTGATAGAGAATTTATTTGGATATAGTAGTCTGGCAGGGCACCTATGTTCTCTTAGGGCTTATATGACGTGTGCCCAGACCCTTCTGACTTTTAAAGTTTCTGAGGAGAAGTCAGGTGTAATTCTGATGGGTCTGCCATTATATGTTACTTAACCTTTTGCTCTTACAGCTTTTAATATTCTTTGCTCTGTACATTTGGAGTTTCAATTATTATGTGGCGAGAGGAATTTCTTTTCTGATCTAATCTGTTTGGTGTTCTGTATGCCTCTTGGAATTTTGTCAGCATCTCTTTCTTTAAGTTTTGGAAGTTTTCTTCTATGATTTTGTTGAAGATGTTTCCTGGTCCTTGGAGTCTGGAGTCTTCTCTTTCATCTATGCCTATAATTCTTAGGGTCTGTCTTTTCATTGAGTCCTTGATTTTTTGGATGTTATGGGTGAGAATTTTTTTAGATTTTTCATTTTCTTTGGTTGTTGTACTGATTTCTTCAATTGAATCTTCCACACCTGAGATTCTGTCTTCCATCTCTTGAGTCCTATTTTTGATACTCATGTCTAAAGTTCCTGTTCTCTTCCTTTGGTTTTCCACCTCCAGGATTGCTCTGCCTTTGTTTGTCTTCCATGTCTTGAGTCCTATTTTTGATGCTCATGTCTAAAGTTCCTGTTCTCTTCCTTTGGTTTTCCACCTCCAGGATTGTTTCTGCTTTTGTTTTCTTTATTGCTTCCATTTCCAATTTCAAGTCTTGAAAGCTTTTAGATGTTTTATACATTTCCTGTTCAAATTTAGATGACTTTGTCTGCCAATCATTCAGATCTTTCATAGCCTTGTCTTTTCCCATTCATATTTGGCTGAGGTGGCTAGGAGGTCTCTAATGGGATTCTCCATTGCTTTCATTTGTAAAGTTGAAGATGCTTTATATATTCTTTCAGAGATTTCACTTCTTCATTTTCTATCATTTTCCATTATTTTCCTAAGTATAGATTTGTCATCATTTTTGTGTGTTTCATCTGTGGTGGGATGATTGGGGTTTGTTGTATTAGCATCACTGTATTTTGTTGGAGTCATATTTCCCTGATTTTTGTGAGATTTGTTTTTTTGCTAACTTTTAGCCATCTGGTTGTCCTTAGCTGATTGTTCCTAGTGTCTTCTGACCTGATGCTAAGGATGGGACATGGTGTAGGGGATGTATAGTATTGGTGGTCTGTAGCTCAACACAAGCTAGGTGGGGTCTTGTGTTGGGGGCTGTATTTCAGTGGGCCCCCCTGAAGTTCACCCCTTCCAGTTGTGTCCCAACTGGGAGCTCAGTTCGGGGTTAGGGTTGGATGTGTTATTCCAGCCTGCAGAGTCCCCTGCTGCTAGTTTGTCTGGTCCAAGGGTTAGGTCATGTTCCCCTCACATGGCTCCTCCTAGATGGTCCCCAGGGCACCTCTCTGCCTCTGAGCCCTCGGCACTAAGCCATGTAGTCTGAGTGACTCAGGAAGTGCACACAGACCAAGAACTCACTGCTCCAGGGATGAAACTGTAGCTGCTGAAGATCTGGTTTCCCACTAGAGGAGCCAGCACTGGGTGAAGGGTTAGATATTAACCCCATAACCCATCCAGGGCTTGGATTCAGTGGAGTTCCCAGCAATCTTCCAACCTGACCACCTGCCTTTCAGCCCACTCTGATCTCACCATTTCTGTGGCTGTACTGGTTTTGATTTGGGTGCCAGAGCTGTCCTGTGGATACTGGCAATTGGGGCCACCCACCTACCAAGGCCCAGAACACTGCACTGGTGCCAGAGGTATAGCCCACTACAGGAAGTGTACCCTGCTACTTTGTCTAGCTGCAGTGTTCTTCCTAGTGATTGTAAATCCAATAGAGGGGCCTGTATGTCCAACACTCCTCTGGGCAAGCCCAAATATGCTTGTGTCTTGAGAATGAGATTCTTAATCTCAGGGTTGTGGTTTCGAGCCCCATGTTGGGCACCAGAAGTTTCTGGGGCCCATGCCCAGGACTCTCAAGGGTGGGGGTGGCGTGATACCAATGACTCAGATTCCAGGAGTCCAGGAAGTGACAAAAACAGACTCGTTTATTTCAAAAAGAGGGAATTCCTCCACCCAGAGTCCCATTGGCTCCCACACTGCAGGCTGCTGCTGCTCTTCCTCATTGGATCGTGTCTCACTACCCAGTGTGGTGTCATCAATCTCCAGGCAGGTCTCAGGCCGGGCATGTTCAGGCATGCCCAGGCAGGTCTCTTAGGTCAGCTGCATGTGGAATCCCAGGCAAGCCTGCGCTATTTAACAGTAGGCCTTGTTTCTGCTCAGTGGGAGGCCTTGTTCCATCTACACAAGAGAAAGAAAAAGAAATCTTCAAATAATCATAAACTAACTTACTTGGTGCACTTTACACATATCACACACATAAGCTCCCTAGGAAGACAACTCAAAAGAAATGGTCATGCCAATCATCTGGGCATCCTTTCTGTTCCAAACCCGTCCCCTTTCTCATTACCTATCCTTCTGGAGTGACATCTTCCTAGTGATTGTAAATCACTAGGAAGAACACTGCAGCTAGCAGCAGCAGCCTGCAGTGTAGGAGCCAATGGGACTCTGGGTGGAGGAATTCCCTCTTTTTGAAATAAACGAGTCTGTTTTTGTCACTTCCTGGACTCCTGGAATCTGAGTCATTGGTATCATGCCACCCCCACCCTTGATTGGCCCATGGCTGGTGATTAGTCTTCTAGTTACAACTTTCAGCCCCACACTGAGGTCGCTATACAGTGCACAGACACCTGTTTTAAACCATATTCCAGATTTTCTCTAGGGCTGGTGAAAGACCCGGGGGAGGGAAGTTCCTTACCTGACGCTCAGGATATCACGGCCGCCCCAAAACTCGCAAGAGACCATCTTGATGCAATTGCAAGAGGTTTATTTCAGGGAGAAGGGGGGAAAAGGGGGGAAGGGGGGCTCAGTGCACTGAGGGCGCCACTCGTATCCCACGCAGGGGTAGGAGCCATGACCACGATTTGGGGGCGAGTAATTTTAAGGGGGTGGGGGGAAATTACAGGTGGGAAGTACCAGCCCAGCCCATTGTTTACCACAACCCAAGGGGGAGGCGAAATACAGGTGGAATGTACCAGCCCATTAGTTAGTCAGCAGGAAACATCCTACATCTGTTTTTCTCAGGAATGAATCTAATCTTGTTTTGTTATCTACTTTGTGGTCAGCCAGATCCTGAAACCCTGGGGGCCTGAGGCCAAATTGACCTTCATTCTTGGTTTCACCCTTTTTATGGTCAGCTAAGTTCCTGGGACCTGGCAGCTGGCCTGGCTCTACTGCCGACTTAGGGGGTCTCTTAATAATTTTCATTCCCTTCATTGGCATCTGGCTAGCTCCTTCTAAGCCTTTAAGAAGTTCTGGGTTCACTCTCGGTTCCACTCCCATAAGTAATTAGTACTAGCTGTTAGAGTTCTTCCTTTTGGCCCTCAGCTTATCTGCTTACCACCCCTCATCTGTCATTATACTCTTACAGTACTCCCCACTTTCCCATATCTATTTTCTCTTATTCTTTACTGCTTGATCTTCACTTCCAATACACATGATATGATCTATGCTTGCTATATAATATCTCTATGTAAGATAAGGAATGACTTAAGTTTGGTTCCGTTCTTTCTCTGCTTCTAATTGTTGTACATTTCTCAAAATTTTCCATCCCAAATGATTAAAGTCTTTGTAAAAACTACAAAGCAATTTTTGCTTAGAATTCAAAACTTTCTACCATCTTGAGTTGCTTACTTTTTTGTACCATGAGGTTCTCTGTACAAGTAATTTTTTATTTATCACACATATATTTATTAACGCTTAGCAATTACCTAGCATTTGCCTATAAAATTCCTAAATCCTAAACCCAAGCTCTAACTCTGAAACCTAGCACCTAAAACTTTTTAGAACCTATAATACAAGCATTTAACATTAACCTAAGGTTTCTCAAAAGGATATTTTTCTCTGAGCGTGGGTCCTGATGGATGGCTGGTCTTCATACAATTTTTCAGTTTTAATGTCCCTTAAAATCTCTGAATTTCATTCCTCAGATCCTAAGACAATTTATCAAGCAGGAATTGCCTCTGTGGTCTTAAGACCAATTAACCTATGAAAGTTTCCCAGGCAGCTCACTTATTCAGATGCTTATGGCCTGCAAAGGCAGAAGTCCCAGAGTTCTAAGCTTCTAAACTCTCCAGAATCTCAGGGAGAATCCATCTCCTCTCCAGACACAAAACGGATCAACATCAGAGGGTGAAACTTTCCAATGAGACTGTGATGCATGTTTCTCTGTCCATCAAGGAAAATGTTGCTGAGTGACTTGGGAACAGGAGAGAGTTCTTTGTCCATGTGAATCCTGCCTTAAATATCTTCACCTGTCAACAGAAGCTTTCATGCACTTCCAAGTCATGCCTCCGGGCCGTGTCATTCCGATGCTTTTTGCAGAGGACTGTGAAATGGATAGGAGACCTCCAGAGGGCGGGGACCTCAGGGGATATGTCCTGCCCCTAGCCCTAAGATCAAAGAGATCCTGGTCCTTGTTGAGTTCCCAAGGACATGTCACTTTGGAAATAAGTCTTTTATCTTAAAGTCCAGGCTTTTGCCATCCTTATGCTATTATTATATGATAACACTAAACCTACCACAGTTCTCAGTGACTTCTTTTTGGAATCTCAAAACTCTTCCCCCTAGACCAGTGTTCTCAACCTTCCTAATACTGTGACCCTTTCTGAGAGTTCCTCATGTTGTGGTGATTCCCAGACATACAATTATTTTCATTGGTACTTTATAACTAATTTCTTCCAGTTATGAATTGTATGTATGTATGTATGTATGTATGTATGTATGTATGTATGTAAGCATGTACATATGTACGTATCTGTGTTTTCCAATGGTACTAGGCAATCCCTGTAAAAAGGTCATTCAGCTCACAAAGGGGTGGCAGTCAGCCCACAGGTTGAGAACCACTACCTAGATTAAAACAAGTCCTCTAAAAATGTCAGTTTCTCTTTTCAGGGTCAACTCCAGCTCTGATATTCTCAGTCCTGTGTGTGATAACTACTGTGGAGAGTTTAATGCATGCCATGCCACTGAGGACCAGCTTTCAATGATTGTGAATGATGTAGCATATTTTGAAAAGTTCAGAGTTTTATAGCAACATATGTTGAAGCAAGTTTACTTTCACATAAAGATATATAAAAACAAATAACCTTTTCACAGCCTTTGATTAATCTACTTGAAGTGATGAGCCTTTATACATGCATTAGTTCTGTGTGAGGGTGCTAAGTAAGGTGTGAAAGCACATGGCTCTGTCAGGAAGAAATCAAGAGCAGCAAGAAAGTGTCAAAAGATGGAAACAGGGACATAAGGGACAGAACTGGAAGAGTAGTGATAGGGTGAAGCCATCAGAGACCCACAAGAATCAGTGCAAATATACAGTTCTATCTAGGAATTCTCTCAGTTCTTCCATGGCCTTTGAAAAAGGAGGTTTTGATCAGCAGAAAAAGAGAAATGAGGACATGGTTAGAAGGGGAACATAAAGAGACGTCATCAGACAATAAGGTTCTTCTTCAATGATTGTTTGGTAGTTCTTTAGTAAGAGTTTGGAAAATAATTTTCCTTCTATAATTCCTCTTGATTGATGGCTAATGCAGAGTATAGATATGATTGGAATTATCATTTCCCATGGGTACTGAGTGTTCCTTTTATAGAAGTACAAATCAACATGTTTAATTAGACCCTCCACCAGGTAGGCAAATCGGGCAATGGTAAATTGCAATTAGTTTTTAGGAATATAAATCAACAAATAAGGAATATAAAATCCTGCTTTTCTTTTTTTTCTCCTCTTCCTATATTTTCTGACTAATGTTTTCAGTGATAGATGGGGAAATACAGTGAGATAACTTCATAACCATCAGGAAAAAAAAGCCAAAAGAAAAGAGATGGAATTGAAAATTGCTTAAGAAGAATCATATGTCAAAATTTTCAGAAGATATAAGAATATACAAAGCCTTAATAAATATTAGCTTTAATCATTTTGTTTTATCAATATGCTACATGCATTATAATTATGCTGGCAGCTGGTGTGTACTTTTGAATATTCTGGAATGTCATCCTTGACAGTTCTGAGAATGTTATTCTAACTCATTGCCTCTTAACAATGGCACAATCTTCTTAGAGAAAAGTTTTTGTCTACAAAAAGATGATACACATTTTAAAGAAATTTTCACCAATTAGAATATAGGAGCAGTAATTGATCACATAATGAGTGACAGGTAAGGTTATTAAAACTGGACATATTTTGCATGATGTGAACAGTTGGAGATTTCTATAATAATTATGGAAATAGCACAAATTTTTTTCTGTGAAAATTGGATCTTGCCTCTAACCCATGGAATTAGCATTGATTTTAGTTAGCCTATGAAGAGTCACCTAAGAGCATGATCAGGACATGGATGACAGTCCTTGATCTGTAAGCCAGAGTCCTGAGTGTGACAGCATCTATCCTTCCATGCATCACAATTTCAAAGAGTAAGCTGTGAAAATTATTTATTTGACTAACAAATGTCACAAGACAGCTAATAGAGCAGTGCTAGGTATATCTATATTTATTATTCTTTTTTGTTTGTAAAGGAATATACCAAATTAAAAGTACAGGACAAATTTCTAACTCTACTTGTATAATTGTCATTGTCAATCCCAATTTTTCTACTACTACCTAAGTGACCAGCAACAATTTTCCTATGGAACAATCTACAAATCTTAATTCAGTAGGGATTGACCTGGTTTAAGTTGGGAAACATTGTCTGTTGAAATGATAACATAATGTATTTCATATTGATTCTGTAAAATAATAAAAACATTAAACATCATCATTTCTGAGTATGTTCATGGGCCATGTCTACCCACCCTGTCAAGGTAAGGCATAGTCAACAGAAACAGGCCCCAAAATCCTTCCTGCAAGTCTTTAATGGATGTAACTGTCATAAATGAAAGACACTAAAGACCGAGGCCAATTCATAGCCAAAAATCTTGGAGCATATCAGAATTTTGCCACAGTGCTATTTAGACAGAGAAACTTGGGGTTCTTTATCTTATAATGAAAGAAATTAGTAATATTGTTTTACTTCATTTTTGTAAGATTGGGCTTTGTGTTGTTTAATTGTGTGAATGATTGTAGAAAGCTCTGTGGGTATGTACCTATGTGTGCAAGTTTCCATGGAGCCCAGAAAAGTTTGTAGGATGTCCTGGAGTTGGAGTTATAGGTAGCTGTGAACCACCTGATGTGGGTGCTGGGAAATGTCCTCTGAACGATCAACAAGTGCTCTTGTCCACTGACCTACCTCTTCAACCCCAAGAATTGCTGGATTTTATAAAATATTTTCAAACAACTGCCTTTTGAAGAGCCTGTATCCACACTTGAGTACATCTCTTAGTCTTTGTGAGTCTTCTTGGAGAAGTGTCAGCTCATGTTCATAGGTGCCTTGACTTTCTCCTGATCACCTCTCTACCTTTCAACCCCCTTTTTAAAGTCTAGGTTAAAATGTATTTATCAAAACCCATTCTGCTTCAGTTATTTGTGAGGAAAGATGGACACTAGAAATACAAAGACTGAAGAGTATTTTTGACATGATGTACAGAAAACATTAGATTATATATCAATATATAAATATAAGAATCTTACATGTAGGTGTATTAAAAGTAAATGGTGAATTTATAAATTTATATTTATAATGCTTAGGTGAGTTTTGGGCCTAAAATTTGAGGTAATTTCAGTCTATTCAATAAATAATTATAGAATTTGGAGTTTAGTTTATTCTAGAAGAGTAAACTAGTTTACTAGTTTACTAGTTTAAGATGCAGATGTTGGAACATATATTGTAGTAATTAGAATGCAAAGTGGATATCCAAGCTAGTGATTTGATGAAGAGGAGCAAATTCATATCCAGACACAAGACAGCAACATTGTCTCATAGAAGTCACTTTCTGATCTCCTTCAGTTGCACAAAATCCCATGGCTATTGTGAATTGGACCTGAACTCAAAATTTCTGGCTCTCAAACATCAATTTCAAATATTATGCTCCCCCCAGTTTGGTTCCATCTTCAAGATCACAATGAATCTTCCTCTGCACTGCTCTCTGGTCATCTTCCAAAGCAGAAACTCAGGATGTTTAATATTCTCCTGAAGTATGAATTGAAGGCAGAACAGCCATACTTGTTCAAATTTGTAACTTTAACTTTAGTGATGTGTACCTTTCTTAAACTAATAATTGAAAATACTAATAAGGTGTCTTTAGAAGAAATGCTGGTGTGGACAGATGAATGAACTTTATTTCAGGTGTCTATGGTTACAACTTGGAAATATTATTCAAGGAAGTATTGCATTACCTTGGGTTTCTTCAGGAAGGTTAGTGAATTAACACGTTCTAGTACATCGGAGTGGGTTCTTACTGTTCTCTGTATCTACAAGTGGCTAATTGCTGATAGTTTCCAAGTAATGGCACAGCATTTCATTCTGTATCCTGGGGAGTATAGAAAAAGGAGTTGGACTGGGTTGATTACAGTGGACCAGTGCAGTTCCCAGTTGGAGATTCACTTTCACAAAGGAATGTGTGAGACTGAAGAAACATGTTCTGAAACCTCCTGGCACAATCTCGTTTACCACACAAAGAGAGGGAAAGTTCAGAGGGTGGAGGAGGCATAAAAGATGTCTGTCTGGCAGGAAACAGACAAAATAACTACAAGGTGGAAAAGGTACTCTAGCAACCTTGTGACAAGGCAGCAGGATCAGGTCAGAGCCAGAAAACCCCAAGCTTCTTCTTTTGATCTCTATGGGCTCCTGTCAGAGTTTTCACATGACTAAACACAAGCAGAAGTCATGGGGCAATGGGGTTTGTGATAAGAACCTGAAGATTGAAACAAAACAAAACAAAACGAAAAACCGTCAAAAAACCTGGAGATCGTTCTATGGGGCCACAGAGAGAGGCAGGAGAGCTGGGAAGGAGTGCAAAGAGCAGATACTCATAGCTTGTGATTGTTGTAAGAGGCAGAGGCACACTCATCTCTTTGTGATGTATTTGCTGTATCCATTGGGAAATATGTAATAATTATCCTTTGACCAAAATCCTCTTTGGAACAGAAACCTGTGGCTAATAACACAGTTTCCATCTGAAGAACAAACATTACTGTCTTGAACCTGGAGTCTGAGCTACCACCATTCTCACCTGTTTTATCCATTAACTACCTGGGCCCACCAGGATGGTAACTAACAAAGAATTGGTAGCATCTGATCTTTTGGGAAGCACAGAGTGAAATGAACGTAATGAATGTAACTAAAGAGAGGGAGAGGGAGGGAGGGAGGGAGAGAGAGAGAGAGATTCTTTCACATTCAAAATTCTATTTCTATATAGTATTAGAAACAAAGGCTTTTATTTTCATTTCTCACAAGTGGGCTGGCAATATTTTCTTGAAGTCAATTAACCTGGGCCGAGGAGATGACTCAATGGTGAGTTGTCTGTAGAGGGAGGACCTGAGTTTAGATCCCCGGCATCCATGTAAAAACAAAACATAAAACCAAACAAAACCAAAACCTGGTATAATAGCACCATTCTGTAACCTTAGAAGTAGATAGACAGTTGGATCCATGGGGCTTGCTGGTCAGATGAAACAATTGAGTTCCAGGCTAAGTGAGAAACCATGTTTCCAAAAACTAAGGGTAGGGAGTAACAGAGCAAGAGACTTGAGGTCCACCTTGGCCTCCTCACCCACTTTGTTCACACACTATGTGCTACAGACAGACAGACAGACAGACAGACACACACACACACACACACACACACACACACACACACACACACACGAGGGAGAGAGAGAGACAATTAAACATACCTCAGACTGAAAATAATTGCACACAATGGTTTTCTCATTTCAAATCAAGGGTTTCAGGTTCGTTTGTGAGAAATCAATGTAACCACATTTATCCTTGGCCTAGTATTGAAAAAATATAGTTACAGTAAAAGGATTTTGGTCTTTTGAAACTGGGTAATTTGAGTGATTTTGACAGAATGGAAATTTCAGGCCTGCGAGTATGAAATTGCAATTCAGAAATGAGGTGGGATTTTCTTCTGGAAGGTGTATTTAATATATAGATGTTTAGGCAATTTATGTGCAAAAAAGTTAAAAAGTAACTATATTCCAGTAAAGGATGTGACCCCAATATGTCCACGGTGTGGCCTCAGCTGCAATACACAGCCCAGCATATTTTTAGTGGTATTAAATGAATGTTGAAGAAGGATCATGTAGATGATGGCCAGACTTACACAAACACCATCCCAGTGTTCTATTTACCTCCTTTCAGAAAGAGTGCCAAGCGTTCATCTGTAATCTTTGTCTTAATCTGTTCTTCATTTATGGCTCAACTGAGAAAGTTTTCAGTTGGAGAAAGTTGAGCAGAGTCAAACTTCTTGCTCAGCAAGCACATAGAATGGATATTAAAGAACTAGAACTTAAACATATGCTTTGAATTTAGAGCTGGATTACAAACTAAATACAGAGTATCCTTAAATCACCCTGTGCTCACATGAGAGTGTACACACACACACACACACACACACACACACACACACACACACCTTGGACTGTTGTCTCAGTGCCTGGCTTCACAAGTGACCCCCTGATAAGGCCAGTGTGACAGTCAACTATAGATTTCTCAACAGATCCTGCTTGTATGCTCTTAGAAACTCTACATGGTTCCAGAAAGCATACCAAAGATTTCACTAAAGTATCTTTAATAAGTAACATTTGAATTATTCTGTAATTTTAAAATAAAAATGGAGAGCTAGAATAGCATATCATGAAACCCAACACATTCATCCCTAACTGCTCTCTGTGCATGAGAAGAATGTCCTAGATCTTGAATGAAGACACGGGTAGGAATAACAGGAGCTCTCCCTAGATATCTCTTGACTCCATTGGGTAGTTGGTTGAATTCAAATAGCAGCAGCAGCAGCAGCACTGGATCCTTCTTAGGCTTAGGCCCAAGAAAGTCTACACACCAAGCTGAAGTTTCACACTGTGTTTACGCTGTGTAACATGTGCATCTGTATTTGTGTTCTGTCAGTGGATAAGGACATGCTATCTGCTGATAAAAATGTGGGGCTGTCATGTCCCAGTGAGCCCTTTCTGTAGCAAGAATCACAATATTGCTGACTTTTTCTGCAACCTAACCAATATTCTTTTATCAGCTCCATAAAATGGGGTACAGAAAAAAATTCCTCCATGACAATGCTGAAGGAACCAATTTAGAGTCCCACTTTGGTTGGTTAATAGAATTGGAGAGAGAAAAAGTGGTGTGTAATGTGGCCCCATCCACTCTCAAGTTGCTTGGATGAGAATAACCACCCCCATAGGTTCAGATCTTCAAATACTTGGTAGCCAGTTGGTTGGTAGTGCTGTTGAGTACATTTAGGAAGTATGGCCTTGCTGGAAGAAGTGTGTCACTGGACGAAGACTTGGAAAATTTGAAATCTCATATGATTAGCACCTCTCTCTCTCTCTCTCTCTCTCTCTCTCTCTCTCTCTCTCTCTCTCTGTGTGTGTGTGTGTGTGTGTGCTTTGTGCTTGTGGTTGAAGATGTGAGCCCTCAAGTTTCTGCTCCAGCCACCATGCCTTTGTTATACCATTAAGGATGCTAACCCCCTGGAGCACCAAGCCCAAATAAACTCTTTCTTCTATAAGTTTCCTTGGTCATGATGTTTTGTCACAGTAATAGAAAAATAGTAAATACCAAAGTAGGTACCAGGAATAGGGTATTTCTATGACAGATGCAACCATGCTGAGTTTTGTTGTTGCTGTTATTTGTTTGTTTTTGAACTGTTGGACAGTAGGATGAAGACAAGAAAACACACTAGGAAGCTACTTCAGGAATCCAAGAAAGAAAAGGCAGAATCTCAGACCAGAGTGATGCTTCTGGAAATGGCTTTATTTTTAAGTACCGATAGAGATTGAATGAGAAATATACAGGCTTTGAAGACTTAGAGCCTCCTCCTACTTTAGTTCTTTCTCCTTGTTTCCTGTGTGTGAAGGGAAATGTGATAACCAGCTTCCTGTTTCCATTATGAAATCTTTTCCATGAATGTAAGCTAAAATAAGTTCCTTCTTCTTTTAATATTTACTTATTACTTCAGGTTACATCTTCATCACAGTGTCCTTTTTCCATCCCTCCAAGTCCTGCTCCCACACCCTCTACCCCCTACCCCTTCCATCTCACTCTTCCGGAGTGGAGTGTCCCTACATAACAGTCCCAGTCCCAGTTCAGCAGTCATATGAGGGCCAAGAGCCTCCTCATATACTGGGGGCCTACAAGGCAGCACCACTAGGGTAAAGTGTCTTATTGATACGAAACACAATCTATGTTCCTGTTCCCTTTGGTGCATTGGTTGTAGTATAGTTATTCTGTACTATATGGCTAAAATCCATCTATAAGTGAATAGATGCCATGTGCATCCTTCTGAGTCTGGGTTAGCTCACTCAGAATGAGCTTCTCTAGTTCCATCCATTTGGCTGCAAATTTCAGGATTTCATTGTTTCTGATGGCTGAGTAGTATTCCATTGTGTAGATGTACCACAGGTTTTTTTTTTTTTTTATCCATTCCTCAGTTAAGGGACATCTGGGTTGTTTCCACTTTCTAGCTATTACAAATAAGGCTGCTATGAGCATAGATGAGGAAACTCCCTTATAATTTGGTGAGGAATCATTTGGATGTATACCCAGAAGTGGTATGGCTGGGTCTTGAGGTAGAGCTATTCCAAGATTTCTAAGATATTGTCAGATTGATTTCCACAGTGGTTGTACAAAGCTTGCACTCCCACCAGCAATGGAGGAGGGTTCTCCTTTCTCCACACCCTCACCAGCATGTGCTGTCATTTGACCTTTTGATCTTAGGCATTCTGGCAGGTGTGAGATGGAATCTCAGAGTTGTCTTGAGTTGCATTTCTCTGATGATAAGTTCTTTCTTAAGTTGCTTTTGGTCATGGTATTCTGTTGTTTTGTATCTTCTGGGGAGTTCAGGCCTTAGTGGGTACCAAACCACAAGTGCACACTTCTCTGCAGGAAGATCTGAGCTCAGTCAGTTTCTAGCAAGAAAAGGATGAGACACAGAATGAGATCTGTGTCACAGAATATCTGGTCCAGCTGGAGCAGTAGGAGAACGGACTTTCTGTACTGCAAAATGTTACAGTTCCCAGATAAAACTGCAAGATGGAGAGACCCTTCCTGCCATGCGGCATAAGGTCACAGCCCTTTTAGCTATGTTTCTGGCCCCAGGTTGAGTAGTAGTAGGGAGTTCAGGGCTCCTGAACTGGGCCAAGAGGTAGCAGGAGCCCAGCTTAGCTTGGGAGAATCTGGCAGCTGCTTTGGGAATAGCCAACAACTGGCTGCCACAGATGAACACTGGTGGGAGGTGTGGGAGAAGTCAGTAGTCATGCCAGGAGTGGCTGCGGTGATGAGGCATAGGTGGGAGCTTGCACTCTGGGCACCCCAAAGAGAGCTCTGGCTGCCAGGCATAGGGGCCTGGTTAGGCAGCAGATCCTAAGGTCCAGCAATGAATTCTTCTGGGAAGAAGAGGCTCTTCCTTCCCAAGTGTTACAGCCCAAAAATAAGCAGTGATTCTCAGACGATCTTTGAGGAAATGGAACGAGGAAGGAAGGAATTAATTATTTCATGAGCAGGGACAATATAAAACCTGGGCAGTAGGAGGGGTTTTGGGGGTGAATGCATTTGATTGGCTGGGGCTAGGAGTGCCAGGGATGCCTCATTTACATGCATCAGCATGGTCCTATAATAATAAGGGAAATGTAGTATCTAATTATCCTGGGGGTGGGGGGGGGGGGGGGGGGGGGGGGGAGAAGAACTCCAGGTATGGTTAGAGGTATGGGCAAAGGTCATTGGCTGAAAGCTAAGGTACTAGGATATTTTATTACATTGGAAAGGTATTTCCAGGAATCCCAAGTGATGCTGAATGGGTTTCTTATCAAGAGAAAGGGTTGGACTTGCAATTTCTCTGAGGGTTATCTGACACCAGATAGAGGGTGTGGCATGTGGCAGTCTAGGAACCCCCAGATAGAGTAGAGGAGACCCTGTTGACAAAGGGAGTCTGTCATTTTGCATCGACCTCGGGGTCTTTTTGGTAATGCCTGACTTTGACCCTAAAAGCAGGGTATCCAAATTCTCTCCCTGTTTCATTTTACAACGGAAAGGTGCCATCTTAGCCTTCAGCATCTATGCTAGGAACTGATTGTTATTGAACCAGAACCCAACTGGCAATGACCTTAACAATATTGCTCATCTGCCATTTTAAAAATTGGATGAGACAGGGTGCCAGGAGGACCAAGGCTTCAATGGGTAGTATGGGGCTGAGGAGGGGAAGGAGTCAAGCTACCTGGTGGTTTGAGTACCATGGGATAGGGCTGTTGGGGACATAACATGCCCAGAGATCTCACTGGAGATCTTTGACCATTTGTACATCTTGTTCCACCAGCCCACATTTGTTGACATAGAAGTAACATTTCTCCCCCAACAACACACGGGTCCCTCCCTGTTGCAAGTAAGCTCAGGGTTCTCCAGTTTTGGAGGACAACCCCTGCCAGGAAAGTGATCTAGTGTTGAAGGGACTCAAGACTGTTCACAGTGGAAGCCATTGCCTGGTCAAGTTTGTCCTGGAAGTCACTGGCCAGATGGTGTGTTTGAACGAGGGCTGCTTTGTTGGCTCCTGTGGCACCCAGAGAGACATTGAGACCTAGTCTGATGAGCAGAGGGATGGAGATTTCTTTTCTTTTTAAGTTTTCTTCCAGCTATAAGGTGAGTTCCTCAGGCTCATAGATATAAACCTGTGAAATAATCACAAGGGGGGGAGAATCCTGGCAAGGGGAGGCTGTCTATGGAGTTGGGTTCTCTCTCCTACTAGAATAGGGAAAATGTCCCTGATATTTGCTATTTTAATCCCATTGCACTACTTATATTTTTATACTATGCTATGATATTTGGACTCAGACATGAGCTGTAGTTTGTGAAGCTTTCAAGCAAAAATTAACTAAGAATGTTCAGTGATAAATAATCAAGAGGGCTTTAAAACTTTATTCCCACTGCATTGAGTAGTTTTTAACACTGATTTAAGAGTTGAATTTCTGATGTGTCTTGGGAAAAAAGTGGAAAAAATGCCAAGAAAGAGAAGCATCATAAAGAAAAGGCTGCACTGCTCATGATATTTATGCCGGGGAAGGTTGTGGTAAGCTCTTGTGTCCTTCTCTTAAAATGTGAGCTGGATATGGAGAAAAGACATGTCCCATGTTAGTGAAAGTCCATTTCATTCCATGGATCCCTCCCTCTTCCACCTCCTCCCTGACTTAGAACCTCACAGAAAATGAAGTATCCTTTCTTTCTAGAATTCCTTCATGTTTGCTTGGAACTGTTTAGCTCACTCTGAGAACTATTTCTTATCTGCATGTTTTTAATTTGCTGAAATTTTTGGAAAAGGTGATTTATAGGTTTTCAAATAATTCATATTTGAAGGAAAAATATCAGCATCATGTTCTTGCTGAATATTTTAAATATGGAATAAAATGTTAAAAAGAAGATGAAATCATTTTTGAGTTTTTCAAAGATTTTGTAGGAATTATGTGGCAATATACAGTTCTTCATCTGCCAGACTTCTGATTGCTCAAGTGGTCTCTTAAAATAATCAGTGTTTCAATCTCCTCTCTCTCTCTCTCTCTCTCTCTCTCTCTCTCTCTTTCTTATTCCTTCCTAAGTTATTCATTTCCTCTAAATTCTCTAAATGGGACCATATAAAGAATCATAGATAAAGAAAGGGCTTATCTTTGGCTAAGAATGATTAGAAAATTAAGACTAAGGAGATCTTGGTTACAAAGGTGGGAGTTGATATATGGAAATCCAGGGAAGTTGAAAATCCTGTTATTTATTCTGTGCGATGTCCAAAGAGAATCTTCCCTATATAAACAACCTAAGCAGATAGGACAGAATAGGGCAGTTGACAGTATCTGTGCTCATTAGAGGCTAGCACTCAAACAACAGTGCCTTAGTACCTGGAACCAGGAAGAAAGATCATTCATGGAACCATCAATACATTATCCTGCCTCACAGAATTGTCCTAACCCTTGCTGACAAGAATCCAGCAAACCTGCAACAGAGACCAATCTCTGGTGAACTGACCTTCTACCTTCACTCAGGACTAGCACTAAAAATTGAGACCAATCACTCACTTGTTGAGAGACTGAGTACATTAATGTCTTCTCTAGGAAGATCTTGGTAAGAATTAATCTACATTTCTAACACAGGTTTTCTTTCCTTGCCTGCAGAGTGTCACTGTCTCAAAACTAGAGAGTGACTGATCCATTAATATGCCATTAACCATAACAACATGGCCAACTATACAGGAAAGAGTGGGTAAGTGACTGCTCTTATTATATTCTATGGAATCAAAACCTGTCAGACCAATAGCATGACAGAAACATTGGAGAAGGCATGGTTGCGAGCAAGTTGAGAGACATTGCTTTACAAGGATGAGACATCAGCCTTCCAGAAGTATGTAAGTTTTGTACTAAATAAAAGTTAAGATATGGTGATGCATATACGCAAAAGGTGAAATATAAGAGAACCACAACAGGGAAGCAACAATAACCTTTCTTACCACCAACCTATGAATGTATGTATGGATTTTGAGTCTCACTTAGATTCTATGGGATTTGAGGTCCTGAGGAATACAAGAGGCATATGTCTGAACAGAAGGTCAACGCTACTATCTTGAAGCATCAGGTTCCTTATGTTGACAAACTAGCAGAGAGTAACTGCGATCTTCTAAAAGCAATCAACACAGCAAGGCTCATTAGAGAAACCTGGAACTACTTATATGCAATGGAAACAGAAAGGGTATATGCTTGATATCTTACTTGACAATATCTTAGAACTCCCACCCATCCTGATGATAAATAGAATATAAGGGCCTCACCCTAATAAAGGCGTGACGATGAGGGAGATAGAACTCCCACCCATCCTGATGATAAATAGAATATAAGGGCCTCACCCTAATAAAGGCGTGACGATGAGGGAGATAGATGCATCTGGAGAGAACAGTAGATGCATCTGTGTCATTTTGTTTATTCTTTTATCTTCTTGCTAGTCTGAGTTTTCATGGCAATATATCATAAAATGAAAAGTAATGTATAAAGGAAATCCAATAAGAACTGGTGATTTGTGATTGTAATGCTGCATTTCGTATTTAATTAAATGGTTGGTTTAACAGAAGAGTAAAAAAGATGTCTTCATTTAATAAATAATTATTAGGAATTACTAAAATTTGTGTTACTTTTACTAAAATATGCTAGGACTAGGAAATGAGTATAAAGAGGTAAAATGACAACATTCTTGGCTTTATGAGAATTTAGTTTCCAAAAATATGCTGAATTATAAGGAGGGAAGTCAAGGGTTATGCTGGAAAAAAAAGTTCCAAATAGATAAAAGGGTGAACTAATTCACCATCTGCAGTGCAACTTCCTGAGAAAGTTGAACTAACTGAAACAAGAGCACACAGTACAGATATCCCACAAGAATCATGACACTGCTGACTCAGTGAATAAGGCCTTTGCAGCACACAAAAAACAAACCAGCCAACTTTGTAGGCGGATGCCATGCTGACTTCACAGAAGATGTTTTGAGCTAAATCATAAAAATATGAAGGAGTATTACAGGTGGACTGTGAGCAAACTGCTTTCCAGATTATAAAAGGAGAGAGTGGGGAAAAAACTAAAGTGTGGAAGAGAAAGGACAACATGGTTCAAACATGTTGAACACAACATGGTTCAGCCTGGCTAGAGTGGAGGTTCTGCAGAGAAGAGCCAGGGAAGCAGGCTGGAGACCAAGGTAATAGTAAAACAACGATAGTAGAATGGAGACAGGATCGTGTATACTATCCGGAGAAGACTAGGCTTTGTACAGCATGGATGGATAGCCACCAAGGAACTGCTAGTGGGAGACGAGCGTGACTGTGTTTGAACTTAAGAGGCACACTCTGATGGCAAGGAAAGTTGGACTGGAGATGGCAGAGTACATGGTTCTAACTATATTTCAGAATTAAGTATCTGTCTGGAGAGCCAGTGGAACTGAAGGACCAGATAAATGTGTTATTTGCCATTTATCTAGCTTGTTCCAGATTTTTAACAACAGACTCCATTTCATTCAAATAGCAACCATCAGGCTGGTTGTTCCAGTACAGTTTGTTTGTGTCCTTCCAAAATAAACATCCTGAAATTCTTACTCTCAGTATCTTTAAATATTGGTTATTTTAAGATAGGGTTATTACAGATGTAACTGGTAAGAATGAAGTTATATTGAAATAAGGTGGGCTTTTAATTCAATGACTGGTGTCCTTATAGCAAACAATTGTGAACATGCATGCACACAGAGAGAACATCAATGGAGGTAAAGGACAAAATTAGGGTGATGTGGTAGAGAATTTAAGATTAGCAGCAAACCACAAGGAAATAAGCAGAAAGACAAAAAAACCCACATTCCTCATGGTTCTCAGAGGAACCAATCCTGCTGACCCTTTGGTCTTGAATTTAAGACTTGGAGCACTGAAAGAATTTCTAGTTCTTTTTTAAAATATTTATTTATTACTTCAGGTTACATCTCCATCACAGTGCCCTCTTTCCACCCCTCCCAGTGCCGCCCTCACACCCTCTACCCCCTATCCCTTCCATCCCACTCCTCTGGAGTGGAGTGTCCCTACCTAACAGTACCCGCCCAAGTTCAGCAGTCATATGAGGGCCAAGAGCCTCCTTATACACTGGGGGCCTACAAGGTAGCACCACTAGGGCAAAGTGTCTCATTGATAGGAAAAAAAGTCTATGTTTCTGTTCCCTTTGGTGAATTGGTTGTAGCATAGTTATCCTGTACTATATGGCTAAAATCCTATTAAAGTGAGTAGATGCCATGTGTATCCTTCTGAGTCTGGGTTAGCTCACTTAAGATGAGCTTCTCTAGTTCCATCCATTTGTCTGCAAGTTGCCTGATTTCATTGTTTCTGATGGCTGAGTAGTATTCCATTGTGTAGATGTACCACAGTTTTTTAATCCATTCCTCAGTTGAGGGACATCTGGGTTGTTTCCAGTTTCTAGCTATTACAAATAAGGCTGCTATGAACATAGATGAGGAAACTTCCTTGTGATTTGGTGAGGAATAATTTGGATGTATAACCAGAAGTGGTATGGCTGGGTCTTGAAGTAGAGCTATTCTAAAATTTCTAAGATATTGCCAGAGTGATTTCCATAGTGGTTGTAGAAGCTTGCACTCCCACCAGCAATGGAGGACTGTTCCCCTTTCTCCACAACCTTGCCAGCAGGTGGAAAGATCTCCTATGCTCATGGATAGGTAGGATTAACATAATAAAAATGCCCATCCTACCAAAAGCAATAAACAGATTCAATGCAATTCCTATCCAAATACCAACACAATTCTTTATAGACCTGGAAAAAGCAATTCTCAACTTCATATGGAATAACAAAAAACACAGAATAGCTAAATCAATCCTGTACAAAAAAAAAAATCTGGAGGTATCACCATCCCAGATTTCAAGTTGTACTACAGAGTGATAGTAATAAAAACAGCATGGTACTGGTATAGAAACAGACCAGTAGACCAATGGAATCAAATTGAAGACCCAGAAATGAACCCACATACCTATGGTCACTTAATTTTTGACAAAGAAGCCAAAACTGAACAATGGAAAAAGGACAGCATCTTCAACAAATGGTGCTGGTCCAACTGGATATCCACATGTAAGAGAATGAAATTAGACCCATACTTATCACCTTGTACAAAACTCAAGTCCAAGTGGATCAAAGACCTTAACATAAGGCCGGAAACACTAAATCTATTAGAAGAGATAATTTCTATTTCTTCAGGCACCCAGAAGAGGATAGTTCATCGTGGAAGCCATAGAAAAATTGCAGTTGTTTCCTCTGTCTTATCCAAGCAAAAACTTAAGTATGGCCCAAGTAACATGGTCTTCAGCTGCAAGGAGAGTAGAAATGCGAACTTCCACCTTCGGCTCACTCACCCAGACCAGCAGGCACTGAGTGTGTCACTCCTTGTGTAGGCCTTTCTTTCAAAAACTGTTTATAGTGGTCTCAGCTCCAGGCTATATTAGGTCTAATGCTTAATAGCCAAATGCAAATGTGTTTTATCTATTGTTTTATTTTTTAAAAGCAAGAAATAAGACAGTCATGGCTTCAGACTTTATTATATTTAGACCAAATTCAAATAGGTTATTAATACTGTAGACTAAGAATCTACCTGGGAAAAATAGCTTTGAGATTTACTACAAGTTTTACCTAGTCAAAGATTTTTGATGTCTATCCTCAGAGATCACCCCTTTCTCTTCCTAAGTGGTGCTACATGCAACTCAAACAGAAGAGTTTGGCAGGGGGCTATCATCTAATTCAGCCCTCTCATTTCCATGCCTTCAGGGTTTTTGTGCTCAGCCTTGGGTATGATGCCAGCAAACACCAACTTTGAAGATGCCAAAGGTTTCCTTTTCCCTCCTAAGTTTCTTTCTGTCTTCAAAACATCCCCCTTCCTTTTGCACATTTATAAACCCAATCTAGCACTTCAAATTTCCTTTAGCAAGAAGTCTGTTTCTTCACAAATAATATTGCTTGCTTTATCAAAGCCCCCAGAGCTTGCCAGCTGTCCTCCTTTATTTGAGATGGAGTGGAGAGAGATGAAGCAAATAGGTGATTGATGGGATCCTGTGGGGATAGCAGGAAATATTTCCAACTTTAATTTATTAGGCTTCTATTGACAAAGAAGCTGTACACTCTTAAAAGCTTATTTCATTCGCATATTTTTTTGGCTGATGAAAAGTTTCATGGTTGCCAAACAAACATGCTTCCTTTATTTCTCTCTCTTTTGCTAACATATAATTTTATTTTGGAAAGAATTAATTAGAATCAGAAAGCAGCTGATTCAGCCAGAAATATTGATGGAGACAAGGTGTTTGGTATCTGGGTCTTGCTTTTCTTGTCTTTATTTGTTTGAGATGGGATTTGCTGTAGATGAGAATGAGGAGGTGCAGCTCTTTGGCCCTAAGGATCTCCCTTCACACTACAGTTCTTTGACTATTTGGAAAGGGGAAAAAATGAGAGCTGCATACTCAGTTCCTGCCAGCGGGTACTGCTGACCTTGAGGGTTTCAGAAAGAAAATGACTTTATAGTTTTGGAATAGCTACTACAGTGAAAAATATCCCAATCACTGATTAATTTCTGATGTGTATGTGTGTGAGAATGTGTGTGCACAAATGAGTGCAGGTGTCCACAAAGGCCAGAAGAGGGCTTTGAATCCCCTGGAGGTAGAATTTCAGGTACTTTGTGAGTCACATAAAGTGGAGGCTCAGAATCAAAAGTCTATCCTCTGGAAGAACACTGAGTGTTCCTAACCACAGAGCCATCATCTTAGTCCCCAAAGTATGTTTTGAAATCTCACAGCTTTGCACATAGATCCAGAAAGAATTAAAAATGTGGAGAAAATAATCACCTCCTGCAATCATGAGTCTGGGGCAAGATACGCACCGGCCCACTCAATGGTGGCATACTCTTCCCTGTATGTACTTCCTTATTGAATAATTGTTGTTCTTGATACTCTTGTTCATGTTAACATTTAATGAGTGTTAAAATGTACTAAGCCCTCCCTCACATAGAGTGAGTGAACCTCTTTTTTTTCTGAAGACAGAAATAAGTAGAAAAATAAGATTAAAATAGAATTACATAATGAGGGAATTCAACCAGTCATTCTTGAAACAACATATTGTAAAAACTGTCCTTAAATGAACAACAACATAACCCAATTTCAGGTTTCATGATTGATAATCAAACCAAGTGTACTCAAAAGTAAGGAAAATACATTTATTTCATTGTTCAATTTCTTTGTTAACTTTATCTATTGAGAATTTCATAGTGTATATAGTGTATTTTCAATAGTTCTAATAATCAAACACAAATCAGTGAGTAGCAAAAGGCACTTTTCTTTTTTAAAATGTTTTCCTCCAACATGTCCTCCTTTGAGTCTTTGTTTTCCATTTTCTCCTGAACATAAAATTTTTTTCTGTGTGGCCAGTGGATTTTGTGTTTAGAATCAAGCTTGTGGGCTGATTATGGATCAATTTCCTCAGGTCCTACCTCAAGTTGGCTCCGCTGCCTATCTTGGTTGTATCCTGAGTGTTTAAAAGAATGTGGGAGACCATAAGACAATGAGCTATCACCCCTTATGTGTCTGCCAGTTGAGCCAATAAAATTGATACCAACCTGGGGATGGGGTACATGATCAGACTTCCTTATGAAGCTTTTGAACATCCTGGCGTACACTCCTAACATTTTGCCCTTTGGGGCTAGAGGGAACTGAATGGACTGGTATCAGCTCAGGATCCCCCAAACTACATTCTCAGCACAAAGGAGATTTATTTGCCTTTGGGGAAGAGGGCAGGAAATAAGAGATAAAAATAGGAGATAGAAGATAAGGGAGAAGGAGAAGGGAACAGGGGAGAGGGAGAAGTGGTATTTGTCCCAGAAGGGACAAATGACTACCTCTGGATAGAGAGGAGACAGACATGACCCATAGGAAAATGGCAATTTATAAAGATACAAGAGGACAGTTCCCATTTTCTCTCCATACATTCCAGCATCAGTCTTCAGCCTTTTGGTCCTGTTTCTCTGACAGACATTTATTGTAGAGCAGGGATTATGAAGGACTAACCTACCCTGTCTTGGCAGAGCTAGGCTGTCGACTTCCCTGCTACCAAGTTTTGTCCTTTTTGGACAGCAGTCTGTCTGCAGTTGAAGCAAGGAGTTTTTTCATGCCAAGAGATAGGCTTGCCACTAATTCAACCATCTCACACTGGAGATTCCTCGATGCTTATCTTCTACTTGGAGTAGAATAGGGGGTGCTGTCAGGAGCTGATATGTTCCTCTTACCTTCAGCATATATATTATTGCTCACTCATACAATTTTTTTAACTAAAAGTGCCAGGTTTCAATAAGCAGTAGGTGTCACAAAAATGCACAAATAGATATTGGAGGTGTGGTAGGAGTAAAATATGAATGTCCAACAAATAAAAGAATGCAGTATTGACAGAAAAAAATAAACTGATGCTATACCTAAATTTTCTGGAAACAAAATAATGGGCTATCCAAATTATCAGCACAGAATAAACCACTGGGTCATTGACCAAGACAAAGGGAGAGCTTTGTCCCAGAGAACCCAGATTATCTACCTGAGGAGTTGGACACAATGGCCCATGTCAGTAGCTGGTGCTGTTCCAAGTGAGTCCACTGGTGAAACCAGCTTGTTCTTGATATACCATGTTGGAAGCCAGAGTTGTATGTGCAACATAGCCTTCATCTCAAAGAGAATAAAACAGATTATTCTTGAGGCATATGTGAGCACTCCTAACTTTTATACATGGATTCAGTAACCTCAAAAAGCATATCACAGTGTGGAAACAGTTTCATGAATTTGTTACAGAACAAAAGAAGGTTATGAATCAAGGCATATTTGTAATATATTATTGGGGATGTTGGGTCATGGATTAGTGGGAAATTAGCAAATCTCTTCTCTAGGCCTCAGATGTTATCTGTTGACTTTCTCTGGGAATTGATTGAAGCTGCTGGTTTGATAATAGTAAAATCCAAAAGGGTTTGCCTGATATAAAGATGTTAGGAAAGACACAGAGGTGGGCAATGGATAGCTAATAGACTAAAGATAACCTATGATAATCCAGATCTGGATCTGCAACATTCCAATTCCCCATGGTCATGAAGTTCTAATCCACAGAGCCTGTAAAGCCTTCAGAATACGTATGTATTTTTCTTTATTTCACAGCCCAAGTGATATGTTGCCTTCCCTTATTAGTAGGGGATTTCAGATTTCCTCTCTATATCCTCGAAGGAGAGCCAATGTTCTGGTAATGGAGCACACAGATTTCACATGTGTTTCCTTTCGTTATACTTGAGTATGGTTTTAAAATACTTAAGTTGTAATAATGTAAAATGTGTACCTGAGGGGTAAAAAAGATCCAAGTTCCAAGAGTGAAGTGGGAGTTCAAATGCAAAACAGCAGGAGTGTGATCCAGAGCTAATGGGGCCTCGAGGCTGGACAAAGATCTCTAAAAACAGAAACATGAAGATGGGTCTTCTCCCAGGATACCACAAGCCGGGAAGATTGTATCACTTCTCTAGGGTGCTATCACAAATCAAACCAACTAGTTTAAGATCTCTGAGACTTATTCTGTCCCAGTTCCAGAGATGAGGGGTCTGAATTACAGGTCTTAGGAGTGTTGGTTCCTTCCCAAGCTCTGAGGGGGAAGCTGCAGCCACTCCTCTGCCATTTTCTGCCTGTGGCTGACAATCCTGACATTGGCTGCATCACTCTCATTCTGTCATCATAAGGCCTTCTCCACTCTTTCTTTCTGTTTTCTGGATTTATACTCCTTCTTGAGTGGGGAGATGGCTCAGTGGGGAAATTCTTGCCACCATACAAGAGGACCTTGAATTTAGATTCCCAGATCCCACATGAGGCTGAGTGTCATAGTGTGCACCTGGCGTTCCAGTGAGCGTATAGCTATGCAGTGAGACAGAGGGGAATTCCTGCCAACTCAGAAAGACCATCACAAACAAGGTGTAAGGGAAGGGAACATGAACTTGTTTCTTGATCACCATATGTGTACTGCATCATGCCCCACCCTCACACATGAAGGTACACACATGTACACAAACACAAATGACTTAAAAATCCTTCTATTTCTTCTGTGAACTTGAGGATCTTCTTGGAACTTGAGGTTCTTTTTTACCCCTCAGGTACACAAGTACACAGAAGGAACATGAATCCAAAAAACAGAAATGAGTAAAAAAAAAAGAGCCTAGCCTCCATATAATCTTATTGTGGCCTAGAATGTTTTCAGTATTAGTTTTAGATTAGCAGACTGAGGCAGTAAACCTGAGAGATGACAATTATTAGAAGGATAAAAGTTATTTTTTACATATGGTGCCCCATATTGGGTGCCAAATATAAAATGAAATTTAAAAGGTGACAATTTTTCTCTAACCCAGTTAGCTCCCAAATAACAAGTCAAAGAGACTATGGTTTATTTTGTAAGTTTCAAGATATAATAACTCAGCATTATAAAACTATTGTAATCCTCTAAACTAACCTTGCTACTTCCCAGCCAAAATTACCACAATACTTACAATACTTGCATTTATGTCCTTCTATGCTTGCTCCAGTTCTGATGGGGTGATGTTAAGCATTCTAAATGTTCATTGGTCCTGTTTGCTGTCTGTTACTTAATTGACTCTGATTGGTTAAATAAATGCTGAAGCCTGGAGATTGGGCAAAGACAGAGTAGGCAGGACTAAGGTTCGCGGGCTTTTAGAGATACAGAGCATCTTGGGAAGAAGAGATTGGAGGAGAAGAAGCTAGGAGTAAACAAGAAGGACACGCCATGGGGTAGATTAAAGCAGATCCTTCCACGTGGCTTGGAACATCAGTTTAGCGTGGAGAATAATAGTCCAAAGGGACATATGTATATATAGGGTCATATTTAGGTAATAGATTTATGAGCTAGCTTAGATGGGCTAGGACTGCACAACCCAGGCCTAGGCATGTTAAGATCCACATGGTGTCTGTGTGTATTCATTTATAATGGCGGGTTAAGGATTAATACTGCCGACCAATTAAAGATAATATAAATACTGGGTAAATAGTTTAATTAGCCACTTTTTTTCTACACAGCTCTCCTTTCATGGTGTCATCTTACCTCCTCATGACCCAATTCCCCATCTCTTGTTTCTCTTCTCCCCTCCTGGAATGGGAAGTCCCAGCCTATTCTCTCTCCTCCCCTCCTGGAATCGGAAGTCCCACCCTATTCTCTCTATTGCTCAGCTATTGGTTGGCTAGCTTTTATTGACAAAGCAGAGAATAAATGGTGACCAAGGTTTACACAAACTTGAAACAGGAGGTTCTTAGAATAAGCACTACAATGCCATGTCCAGATTGAAACCAGACAGTGGGATAGAGATACCAGCACTTGAATAATACAAGGGTATCCTTTACAAAGTGTGCAATTACATTATTCCAACACTTCCACATTTTATTTGTATAAAGTCATCAAATCAGGATTCATCTTTACTCAATATGACCTTATTTTTAAGTTGCCTGCATCTACAAAGAAGGTATTTTCAACAAAGGTCATATTTATAGGTGCCAGGGGTCACACGTTCGTGGAGATTACACTTCAGCTCTTGACAATGCCATGGATACAAAAGGTCACACAGAGTAGTGTGATCTGCAAGTGCCACCAGAAAGCAAATGTAAGAGTCCTCACTAGAAAAATCTTCCATCAAGACATTTAGGATTCTAAACACAATATAGATACAAGCACATGCACATATTCCAAAGATAAGCTCATAGAAAAAAATTACAGAGCACCATAGGGAAATGAGATATCATCAGATAAGGAACAAGAATTCAAAGCAATAAAAAATTCTGAGACCCTCAAAGATATAAATTATGAAAATGCTTCCCTAAGATGGCCGTAGAATGGAAGGAAGACACAAGAATTAAGACAAGAAATAGATGGGGAATAATGTGTTCTTGAGAGAAAGAGGGGGGGGGGTATTTTAGCAATAAAAGGCTTTAAAGCTGACAAAGAACAAGGGGGCCCAGTGACAGGTACAGCTAAAAGAAAAATGTGTATGATGGCTGATACAAGCACCATATGTCATCACAGACATGAAAGGAGTCAAAACATAAAGAAGAGTGATGAGGGTGTAGAAGGCTAAAGAAAGGAGTTGGTGAACACATCCACAGTGATTCCAGGGACAGTCGGTATAGGTGGGCAGTGAGGAATCATGACCTTCAGGTTGGGCCCTGAGCATTCCAGGCACTTTAGAGAGTTTATAGAACTTGCCACATGGGAAAAAAAACAAAAGAAAATTTCTAAATAAAGAATAAAAGAAAAGATCCAATCAAAATGGAGAAAGGTCTACCTTTATAAAAGACTAGCCCTGAGACCAGCAGCCAGTCTTCTCATCAGTACAGGCAAACACAGACTCAATAAAAGTACTTCAGGCTGGTTAAAACTGAAAACCTAGAAAAGTTATCATCAATTAGGGTTCCACAGTAGTTGATCTGTCTTCCAAGAGTTAATGGTGAAAGAAAGAAACTAAATGGAAAAACCCTGGGAGAGAAAGGCAAACAGGGCCAAACAATAGTAATTACAAGAATGAAAATACTAGCAACCCCTTCTGATGGACAAAGACATAAAGACTGATTGGCCATGAACATATTCAATGTAGAAATGTATTGAGAACAAAGGAGGGCTTAGCTCAGAACTCAAAGTTGGTTCAGTATTAGGGCATGAGTCTGGATTTCAGCACTGATATAGAACATAGGACAACAGCTGGCTGTAAGTCCTGCAGTGGGGAGGCAGAGATGAGCAGATACTTATGGCTTGCTGGCCATCCAGTCTAACTAAATAACTAGACTTCAGTGGTTGTACAAGTTTTCACGCCCACCAGCAATAGAGGAGTGTTCCTCTTTCTCCACATCCTCATCAACATGTGCTGTCATTTGAGTTTTTGATCTCAACCGTTCTGACAGGTGTGAGATGGAATCTCAGAGCCATGTTGAGTTGCATTTCCCTTATGACCAATGATGTTTAACATTTCTTCAAGTGCCTCTCAGCCTTTAGAGATTCCTCTTTTATGAATTCTCAGTTTAGTTCTGTACCCCATTTTTGATTGGAATATTTGATGTATTGGTGTTTAATTTCTTGAATTCATTATATATTTTAGATATTAGCCCTGTTGGATGTGGGGTTGGTGAAAATCTTTTCCCAGTCTGTAGGCTGCCATTTTGTTCTAATGACAGTATCCTTTACCTTACAGAAGCTTTTCAGTTTCATAAGATCCATTTATTGATTGTTGGTCTTAGAGCCTGAGCTAATGATGTTCTGTTCAGGAAGTTGTCACCTATGCCCATGAGTTTGGGGCTTTCCTCCAATTGCTCTTCTATTAGATTTAATTGTCTGGTTTTATGTTGAGGTTTTGATCCACTTGGACTTAATTTATGTGCAGGGTGATTAATATAGCTCTATTTACATTCTTCTACATATTGACATCCAGTTCAACCAGCATCATTTGTTGAAGATGCTTTCCTTTTTCCATTATATGGTTTTGGCTTCTTTGTCAAAAATTAAGTGACCATAGGTGTGTGGGTTTATTTTTGGGTCTTTGATTAGATTCCATTGATCAATCAGTCTGTTTATATGCTAATACCATGCTGTTTTTATTACTATTGCTCTGTAATACACCTTGAAATCAGGGATTGTGATACCTCCAGATGTTCATTTATTGTACAGCATTGTTTTAGCTATTCTGGTTTTTTTTCCATATGAAGTTGAGAATTATTATTTCAAGGTCTGTAAAGAATTGTCTTGGTATTTTGATAGAAATTGCATTGAATCTGTATATTGCTTTTGGTAGGGTGTCCATTTTTATTATGTTAATCCTACCTATCCATGAGCATGGGAGATCTATCCATCTTAAAGTTCTTGTCATATACATCTTTCACTTGCTTGGTTAGAGTTAACCCCAGTATTTTATATTGTTTGTGGCTATTGTGAAGGGAATTGTTTTCCTAATTTCTTTCCCAGCCCATTTATCTTTTGTGTAAAGAAGGGCTACTAATTTTTTTTAAATTAGTTTTGTATCCAGCCACAATGCTGAAGTTGTTTATCAGAAGTTCTCTGGTGGAATTTTTGGAGTCATTTATGTATGCTATCATGTCTTCTGCGAATAGGGATACTTTGACTTCATTCTTCCCAATTTGTATCCCCTTGATCTCCTTTAGTTGTCATATTGTTCTACCTAGAAATATAAGTACTATGTTGAAGAGATAGGGAGAAAGTGGACAGACTTGTCTTATCCCTGATTTTAGTGGAAATGCTTTAAGTTTCTCTCCATTTTATTTCATGTTGGCTACTGGCTTGCTGTAAATTGTCTTTATTGTGTTTAGGTATAGTCCTTGTATTCCTGATCTCTCCAAGACTTTTAATATGAAGGGGTGCTGGATTTTGTCAAATGCTTTTTGAACATCTAATGAAGTGATCATGTGGTTTTTTTTTCTTTCAGCTTGTTTATATGGTGGATTACATTGATGGATTTTCATATGTTGATACACCCCTGCATGCCTGGGATTAAGCCTACTTGATCATAGTGTTTGACACTTTTGATGTGTTCTTGGATTTGGTTTGCAAGTATTTTATTGAATATTTTTGCATCAATGTTTTTAAGGGAAGTTGGCCTCAAATTTTCCTTCTTTGTTGGGTCTTTGTGTGGTTTAGGTATCAGGGTGACTGTGGCCTCTTAGAATGAGTTTGGCAATGTTCCTTCTGTTTCTATTTTGTGGAAGAGTTTGAAGAGTATTAGTATTAGTTCTTCCTTGAAAGTATGATAGAATTCTGAGCTAAAACCTTCTGGTCATGGGCTTTTATTGGATGGAAGACTTTTAATGACTGCTTCAATTTCCTTAGGAGTTATAGGATGGTTTAATTTGTTTACCTGATCTTGATTTAACCTTGGCAAGTGTAATCTATCAAGAAAATTGTCCATTTTGCTTCAGTTTTCCTTTTTTTGTGAAATACATGTTTTTGAAGTAAGAGTTAATGATTCTTTGGATTTCCTCAGTGTCTGTAGTTATTTCCTCCTTTTTCATTTCTGATTTTGCTGATTTGGATATTTTCCCTCTGCCCTTTAGTTAATTTGACTAAGAGTTTGTCTATTTTGTTGATTTTCTCAATGAACCAACTTTTGGTTTTGTCAATTCTTTGTATTGTTCTCTTTGTTTCTAATATATTGATTTCAACCCTGAGTTTAATAAGTGGCAATTATTTCCTATCATCTACTCCTCCTGAGTGTGTTTACTTGTTTTTGTTCTCAATCTTTCAGATGTGCTTTTTAGTCACTAGTATGACAATTCTCCAATTTCTTTTTGAAGTTACTTAGTGCTATGAACTTTCCCCTTAGTACTGCTTTCCTTGTGTTCCATAAGTTTGGGTATATTGTGCCTTCATTTTCATTGAATTCCAAGAAGACTTTAATTTTTTTCTTTTATTTCTTCCCTGACCCAGAGGTAACCGAGTAGGGAGTTGTTCAGTTGCCATGAGTTTGCAAGCTTTCTGTTATTTTTGTTATTGTTGAAGTCTAGCGTTATTCCATAGTGATCTGATAAATTACAAGGGGTAATTTCAATTTGCTTGTATCTGTTGAGGCTTGCTTTGTGACCGACTATAAGGTCAATTTTGGAGAAGATTCCATGAGGTGCATTCTTTTGTGTTTGGGTGAAATGTTCTGTAGATATCAGTAAGGTCCATTTGGTTCATGGTGTCAGTTAGTTTCATTATTTCTCTGTTTGGTTTTTGTATTATTGATCTGTCCAGTGGTGAGAGTGGTGTGTTGAAGTCTTCCACTATCAATGTGTGGTGTTTGATGTGGGATTTGAGCTTTAGTAATGTTTCTTTTACAAATGTGGGTGCCCTTACATTTGGGGCATAGATGTTCAGTATTGAGATGTCATCTTGGTGGATTTTTTTCCTTTGATGAGTATAAAGTGTCCTTCCCCATCTCCGTTGATTAACATTTGTTGAAAGAAAGTCTATTTTATTGAATACTAGAATGTCTACTCCAGCTTGTTTCTTGGGTCCATTTGGTTGGTATATCTTTTTCTAGCTCTTTTCTCTGAGATAATGTCTATCTCTTTTGTTGAAGTATTGTTCTTATAAGCAGCAGAATGATGGATTATATTTTTGTGTCCATTCTCCTAGCCTGTGTGTTTTAATTGGGATATTGAGTCCATTAATGTTGAGGAATATTTTTTTATTATTAAAAACTTTATTTATTTTTCTTCAAGTTACATCTCAGTCACAAACCCTTCCCTATTCCCCCTTCCTGTCCCACACTTCCACCCTCTTCCCCCCAACAGCTTCCTCTTTCAGTCCAACAAATGGTTCCTTCTCTTATAACAGTAAATACTATACAAAACAGCAGAAATAAATATGCCACATTTATGAGAGTTAAATGGCCCAGTATACCTTCCCGATGTCCAGTTCATACATATTTGGCCCCTGACTTTAACATTCTACCATCTAACTATCTCCATGAGTTTAAAGTTCTATAACTGACTTAGCTTTCATACTAACTTGCATCACTATTATAACCTTAGATTTAGAACGCCCTCTTGATTACTAAACAACTCAAAATTTAGCTATGAGACTCAAGCTGTCTATTCTTCAACCACCTCAGAGACCTGAGAGGGATAAATATATCTGATTATATAGGAAGTGCAGGGCCTGCAGATTCCAATACTAAGAAATGACAAACCAGTGACTGCTTGGACAGTTCCCATTTTCTCTCCATACATTCCAGCATCAATATTCAGCCTTTTGGTCCTGTTTCTCTGACAGACATTTATTGTAGAGCAGGGATTATGAAGGACTTACCTACCCTGTCTTGGCAGAGCTAGGCTGTTGACTTCCCTGCTATCAAGTTTTGTCCTTTTTGGACAGCAGTCTGTCTGCAGTTGAAGCAAGGAGTTTTTTCATGCCAAGAGATAGGCTTGCCACTAATTCAACCATCTCACACTGGAGATTCTTCAATGCCTATCTTCTACTTGGAGTAGAATAGGGGGTGCTCTCAGGAGCTGATATGTCTCGATATCAAAAAAATATTAATTTAAGACAACATCTTTGAATGCCATATTCTGCAGATCTCTTAGGGGTTTTGAAGATGCCCTATCCATCTCTTGTATTTAGATAAGCAAATGTTGCTTGTCTCTTAACAACTTGATTACTGAGTAGCTTAGAGAATATCTATGATAGACTGTCATAGCAGCTAATAAAGTTACATGCTTGCATGACTAGGAGTTTGTTTTTCTTAACTATCCTAAACAGTTTAAGACGGTTGGTATCAAGAGGCCAGAGCTTCACATTTCATTTTTAAGTATCTCTAGGTACGATATCATTAGGAAGCATTACCTTTAATTTTGTATCAATATACAAAGATCTATTCAAATGTGGCTAAATATACTCCCAATTTTGTATCAATATACAAAGATCAATGCCTATGTAGCCCAATACAATTTTAATATTACGTCCATATACAAGGGTCAATACCATTGTGGCCAACTATAATCTTAATTTTGTATCAATATACAAAGTTCGATACTGATGTAATCCAATACAATCTTAGTTTTTCACAATAAACAATGGTCAATACCACTTTAGCCAAATATACTACTAATTTTGTACCAATATACAAAGGTATAAGGGCATATTCAATAATCTGTCCCTTCTTGGTCCTTCCTGTGCTATGTCTATGTCTCATTTTTCTCAAGTCCGTGCACTCCCACATAGGAGAGAAAGAAGGATACAGAAAAGGGAAAGGAATACCCTGGGTCTAACCTCCAAAACCCATTAAACAGGACCATTTAACAACTTGTGATCTCTTCCCCTAAATAACAGAGTTTTCAGATATCCTTCAAATAACCAAGGGGGGGGGGGGGGGCGGGG
>CAJQZJ010004752.1:1081097-1104492 GCA_907164525.1 Lophiomys imhausi
AGGGGGGGGGGGGGCGCGGAGAAACACCCTCCCTATCCTCTGGGCATGGGACGTCGCACTCTTAAAATGACTTCCTGCTGATTTGGGTCGTAGTAAACCTTTTTGGGGCCCGAACCAATATGGAAAAATGGTTAAAAATGTTAGTACAATCCTTTTATGTTCAGTCCTTCTGTTCTCAGCTGTTTAGATGTCCTAAGGAGTTTGTAGGCAGAAGCTGATCTTCGAGGCTTTACTGAGGTTCTGGCTGGGGCATTGTGTAGAGCTGAACGGTCTTAGTGATATTGAGTTGTTGTGGTTGTAGGCTTTTGATGGAGACAGCTATTGAGGGAGTCTGTCAGGCTGAATCAACTGGGTCACTCATTGTCTTTGGGGTCTGATTCTGGTTTCTGCTGAGGTTTCCATTGTCCAGTTGTCCCTGGGTTCCTTGAATGGATGCTTTGATTCTCCTGGAAAGATAAGAACAGAGCCCTGCCCTAATCCTAACTCTGGGACAATTACCCTCTTTCTTTTTTTGGGGGGGGGTAGGTAATATTACTCCTGAAGCAAATTTGGTTTTTTGACAATATATAAAGTGTTATCTTTCAATCTGGGTTAAAGAAGAAATTATTTTGTTATTTTGGAGCTAAACCAGCTTTAGTGTATATATTTTGAGATCTCAAAGGACAATTTGTTTGTATTGAGTAGGCCTTTTGTAAGTAGCTTTTAAACTTAGGTCCTTCCAAATCCTATGTGTGTGTCTCTGCATTCTAATTATTGGGATCAGAGACCTGTGGTTCCCATCTGAAGGGATTAAGGATGTGTTCCACCACTCCGGGATCGAAGTTTTTCTTTATTTAGAGTTTGTTTTGTATCCGGCTGACCTTGAGCTCTGAGATCTGCCTGTTTCTGTCTCTAGTGTGTTGGGATTAAGTGTGTACTCTTCTTGAATGATGGGATTAAGGGTGTGCACCCTCACCACCCTGTTCCGTGTAACTCTAGAATTTATAAGACCACTAACTCTTTAGTGCTCCTGTCTCTGATGAAGTAAAAGGCATGGGTTAACACCACATTTCTCATTTATTTTACCTTAGCTCTACGTTTTTTCGACACTTGGAGGTTTATAAAGCCAGGTTGAATGGCTGTATCCTTTGTTTTATTTACAGTGTTTTAACATTGTTACCTGCTTTTTTAATTAATAAATTTATTTGTTTGTTGCTTCAGGTTACCTCCTTATCATATTGTCCTCTTTTCCCGCTTCCCAGCCCACCCTCCCATGCTCTACCCCTGACCCTTCCGTCTTGTTCCTCTGGGGTGGAGTGTCCCTGCATAACAGTCTCTCATCACAGATCAGGAGTCATATGAGGGCCAAGAGCCTCTTCATACACCGGGGGCCTACGAGGCAGTACTGCCAGTGAGAGGTGTCTCCTTGCTACAGAGGGAAAACTAAAAAAAGACCAACAAACACACAAACCCACAAAAACAAAGAACAACAACAAAAAAGTGAGGAAAAAGAAAAAGGGAAAGGAAAAAGAAAAAGAAAAAAAGGAAAAGGAAAAAGAAAAAGAAAAAAGTTTATGTCCATGTTCCTTTTGGTGTGTTGGTTGTAGTACAGATATCCTGTACGATATAGCTAAAATCCTAATATAAGTGAATAGATGCCATGTGCATCCTTCTGAGTCTGGGTTAGCTCACTCAGGATGAGCTTCTCTAGATCCATCCATTTGGTTGCAAATTGCATGATTTCATTGTTTCTGATAGTTGAGTAATATTCCATTGTATAGATGTACCACAGTTTTTTAATCCATTCTTCAGTTGAAGAACATCTGGGTTGTTTCCAAATTCTAGCTATTACAAATAAGGCTGCTATGAATATAGATGAGGAGACTTCCCTATGTCTCCATGAGGGGTCCTGTGGGTGTATACCCAGAAGTGGTATGGCTGGGTCTTGAGGCAAGGTTATTCCTAGATTTCTAAGATATCGCCAGACAGACCTCCATAGTGGTTGCACAAGCCTGCACTCCCACCAGCAATGGAGGAGGGTTCCCCTTTCTCCACACCCTCGCCAGCATGTGCTATCATTTGAGCTCTTCATCTTAGCCATTCTGACAGGTGTGAGATGGAATCTCAGGGTCATCTTGAGTTGCATTTCTCTGATGATTAAGGATGTTGAGCATTTCTTCAGGTGTCTCTCAGCCATTAGGCATTCCTCCTTTGTGAATTCTCTATTTAGCTCCGTCTCCCATTTTTTGATTGGTTTATTTGGTTTCTTGGCATTTAGTTTCTTGAGTTCTTTGTAGATTTTAGATAATAGCCCTCTATCAGATGTGGGGTTGGTGAAGATTTTCTCCCAGTCTGTTGGTTGCCGTTTTGTTCGAATGACTGTGTCTTTTGCCTTACAGAAGCTTTTCAGTTTCGTGAGGTCCCATTTATTGACTGTTGATCTCAGGTCCTGAGCTGTTGGTGTTCTGTTCAGGAAGTTGTCACCTGTGCCAATGAGTTTGAGGGTTTCTCCTACTTTTTTCTTCTAGTATATTTAGTGTGGCCGGTCATATGTTAAGGTCTTTGATCCACTTGGATTTAAGTTTTGTACAAGGTGATAGGTATGGGTCTAATTTCATTCTTTTGCAAGTGGACATCCAGTTGGACCAGAACCACTTGTTGAAGATGCTGTCCTTCTTCCATTGTGTGGTTTTGGCTTCTTTGTCAAAGATTAGTTGGCCATAGGTGTGTGGGTCCATGTTTGGGTCCTCAATTCGATTCCATTGATCCACTGGTCCGTTTCTATACCAGTACCATGCTGTTTTTATTACTATTGCTCTGTAGTACAGCTTGAAATCTGGGATGGTGAAAGCATCTGCTGAAAACTGTGTAGGATTTAAGAACTTATAGTTTTTTTAGTAAGTGCTTTTTAAAAATTTTCTAATTTAAAAAAATTTGTTTTGGTTATATAACTATAGAAATAAATAATTAAATTATTACCAATATTTATATTATATTCAATGGCTCAGCAGTTTTGATCCTTAACCCACTATTATAACTAAACACACAGAGACACCTAATGGATTTTATCAAGCCTTAGCCTAAATTGTGTAATCTCAGCCCATCTTATGCTAGCTTTTAATGGTATTTGCCAAATAAGACACTAATATATACATATGTCCCCTTGGGATATTATTCTCCATGCTATGCCAATGTTCCTGGTTATGTGGCATGATGTTATTCATCTCTAACCTACATCCTGTCTCCTTTCTCCCTTGGCTTCTTCTTCCCATGATTCTCCCTGCTCCTCCCCAGCCCGCCAATCTTTTCCCTGTCTACCTTTCTCTCTGTCCAGTCACAGGCCTCAGAATTTTATTAAAGCCAATCAGAGACAATGGTTAGCAAGCAAAGTAACAAACAGCAAGCAGGCCTCTGGGAGCAATTAATTAACATTTAGAATACATAAGAGATCCCTGCATCATATAGCTTCTGTACATTTCTACAATGAAAATGCATTACTTTAAAATTTTTAATGTTGTTAATTGAGTGGAAGAGGTTTACTGTTTATTGTAAAAACGCTCACAGTCAACATGATGCCAACATGGCCCCCCGTCATCCATCAATCACCCTAACAGAGAACTTAACCTCCACAAACATGAACATCAGTGCTAATCTTCTCTGAAGGAAAATTCTGTCCTTATAGTGTGAGTCCTCACTGGGGAGGCACATACGAGTGTGACAAACATTTGTTATTTTCCAGTGCTGATCAGGAAATTTATGTGCTATGATCAATGAATGTCCTGCCTGTCCTGAGAGTCCTTGGTATTTGGCTTGCTATTTTTTTAGGCAGAAAGTCACTGGTCACTTATCAACTCGTAACATTTCATTTTCTTAAAAGCAAGAATAGTGTTAAAAAGAAGGCTTCAGTCTTCTAACTGAGCAAAGGTAAAGCTCAACTGATGAGTGTGTTGTGTGAATGCAGAATTTACAGCATCTTTAGAATGCCACAGAAGAAGCCAGGCATGGTGGCACATGCCTTTAATCCCAGCACTAGGGAAGCTGAAGCAGGTGGATCTCTATGAGTTTGAGGCCAGTCTGGTCTACAGAGTGAGTTCCAGGATGACCAGAGCTTTTACACAGAGCAGCCCTGTCTTGAAAAACCAAAAAAAGAAAAAGAAAAGCCACAGAAGAATATTCTGTGACTGGAACTAGTTTGGCTACTTATAGGTAAAAGTAGCATTTTCAGTTTTGTGTGTTTAATGCCCTCCAACTTAGTTATCTGGCATTTCCATGTAATCATCTCCAAAATTAGCCTCCAACAGAACACAAGCTTCTTCTCCAAATATAGCCTCCAGCATCAGTAGTTACATTTTTTTTCTTTCCTAATTTTCTTGGTCATAATCAGAAAGGGAAGAATATAGTAAAATTCTTCCCTGTGAAGATGCAGGGCATAATTCAAATCCCACTGAGAAAATAACAAATTGTTACAGATGTGTAGTTGTCAGGTTTTTACCTATTAATATTTCATGTGACCACAGTTCCTTCAGCTCTAGAATGAAATTTGGTTGGATGTGTGGACTCCTCTAGAAGCCAACTGATGAGGGCATTGAAGATAAAGCCAATTTTGTGATACAAAGCTGTGTAATAAGGAAGGCATGAGTAGAAAACCAAATTTGAAAGTAGAATAAAAGATGAGAGAATTCTGCACATTAGTGGGGGTGACAGGCTTATAAATATTTACTATATACATTATAAACACAGAAAAAGTTGGTGACTGGCTCATTCGGAAAATGTCAGCTGTAACCGAAGAGCAGTAGATACAGAGCAAAGCTTTATGGAACCTTTCCATGATAGAAAATTAAGAGTAGAATGCAAAATAGCTACTAGACCTCGTGCAGAATAAATGTCCAGATACGGTACCTCTTATGACACTCAAAGGGGGAATTTTATACTGAAGTCAGCAGAAAATATATGCAAGAAACATAGCTTCTGGATTTAAGAAAGCTTTGGAAGGATCTTCTAAGAGTAGTCTTCTTACTGTACCATATTCAAGATACCTATGCTTCCCAACTCCTCTGCTCCAGCTTGAGTTTTGTTTGTTTGTTAGTTTGTTTGTTTCAGATTGGCATGGTACCACTCATCTCTGTGGAATGTAACTTCTTAAAGTGTATATTGCAAAGCTAAACCTAAGATGAATGGCCACCAAATCATATCTATAAGCCCATCACAGCCTTAAATGTAAAATTTCTTGAGTTTCTCTGTTTGCTTTGGCATTGGAGAATAATTTCATGAGTGTCACAGTCAGCATTCCTCTCTCTTTTTATGGGCAAACCATGAAATGCCCAGATGAGTTGAAGTATCATGATGTGTATTAACTGCTTTGAAATTATGAGTATATTTGTTTTAACTTATTGCCACTGTGGCTAAAAATAGGAGAGAAGTAGGTAAAGGAGAAAACATTAACTTTTGCAGATGGCTTCAGAGAGGATTTTTCAGCCATCATGTGCTTGCCTGAGTCTTGGCAGGGGTGAGTTAGAGCACACTGGCTGCAGGACCACAAGGAAAAGGAAGCTATTAACCCCATGGTGGGCAAGAGTCAGAGTGAAGATGTGACCTGGAAGTAGGTATAACCCACAGATCATGTGTTTAATGATCTGTTTTCCTCACTTTAGGCCCCACCTCATGATGTTTCCACAACCTCACCAAACATCATCTCCAACTACATACTGATAAACCAATACTTGAATCTGGGAAGGATGTTTTATTTTTAAAATACAACATTGTACCTCAAAGGCTCATGGCCACTCTTTGGTGTGAAATGCATTTAGTACATCTAGCTTTGCTCAAAACTGTAAGTTCAGGCTGTCCTGTGACTCTTTGCTGTAAGGTCCTGTAAAAACATCAAAGACAAATTACATACTTCAGTGTTGGGTGACACACAGCAAAAATTCGAGTTCCAAGAGGAAGGAACAAGACAATAGCAAAGAATCATTGCACCACACCAAGACAGAAATGCTGGAAGACAAACATTAAATCTTGTGCCTACATGTCCTGCAGATGGGTCTGGTGGTGTCATGGTATGAACTACAATGGGCTTGGCCAACCCCACCCCTCTGGCCTTGCCATTTGTTCTCCATATGTCCTCTGTCTTGAATAGTCTCCACTCATTGTCAGCAGCTTTTCTTGGCAAGCATTTCATGTTCCTGGCATCTCCATTGCAGCTTAAGCGTCATCTTCACAACTTCACACATTGCTTTCTCAAGAGCTGCCTCTGAGGACTCCGTTCCCCACTACACATTGCCTGGCCTCCCAGGCCTTCTGTTGAAATTCGGATAGAAGTCTTCATAACCCTGCAACTCTACAGGTCTGCACAAGCTTCATGCGGACCATGCCAAGGGCTGCTGCCAGTTTGCCTTGTACTGTGACTGAAGCTGTCTCTGAATACCTTAGCAGCTGACCCCAGTAAAAAGAATCACAGAGAAGCAATCGCTTTGGCATTTCTGGCGCACAGTGTGACTTGAAAGCACTCTCTTCTCAAAGGAAATCCCTTCCAGTGTAGCTCCCCTCTCATACCTTCAGTCTGCAATTACAGGGCATGGCTACTTCCTGAGATGCCTTCAAATCAATTTTTTTTCTATTGTCTAAATACAAAGAGCTTGGATCCTTTTTAACAGCAGCAAAAGTTTCCCTTGCAAAACTTTCTCCCAGCTTTTGAAGCAAACTGAAGAAATTGAAAACCTTTCTGCTCTGCTCCCTCCCCAGTTCATATTATAAACATATCAGCAATATTGCATTTTTAGTCCAAATGATAAGATTTCTTGATGTTTTCCTCACCAGGTTAGTCTACTGCCTTCAAACTCAGCCTTCTACAAAATCTCAGGTCAGGGACAAAAATAGAGAAGTTAATTGTGAATATATATAATTCACAATATAACACAAATGATGCAAAGTCCAAATGTCAGTAAAGTTTTCATTCCCACCCAAAACTTGGTGGATTGGGGCTTCAGTTTATGCTGACTACAGGATCCCAAAGCCTCTGGTCTTTCTAGTTCCGACAATGATCATCCGTTACTCTCCATTTAAATTATTTTATGTCTTCACTAGCCCACATCTTCCAACTTTTACAATTTCTTCCAACAAACCTGTTTCAGAGGTTTAAAAAACAGGTCCTCATGTTTAGTTGCAACAAGTGACCCCTTTTCCAACAGCAGTTTTCTGTGTTACTTTTGTAAATATATAACATAAGCAACTTAAAGAGGAAATGATTCATTGAGTTTTGTTGTTGTTCTCATTGTTTGTTTGTTGGTTGTTCTGCATAACATCCCTGGCTCTCCTGGAATTTACTGTGTAGAACACACTGGCCTCCAACTTAAAGATCCTCCTGCCTCTGTCTCATGAGTGTTAGGATTAAAGACCTGCACTACCTCTGCCAGCTGATTTATTGAGGTTTTAGCAGGTTTGATCTATAGCTGCCGGGCCTCAAGTACTTAGGCAGAAAATCATGTTACTAGCAGTGTATCAAGTTAAACGTTCTTCACCTCAAGATAGACAGTAGCAGAGAGTAAGGAAGGGGTTAATGGGATGTATGATAGTCAAAGTCATTCCTAATGACCAGATTCGTCCAGTTATGCCCCGTTTTCTGAAGTTTCCAGAACATCTCCAAATAGCACCACTAAGGGACCAAGCAGCAGACGCATGAGCCTTTGAGAATCATTTTGTGTTCAAACCAAAGCTACACACTAAATATTTTGCTTTGCCCCATAAACTTGAGAGCTAAACACAGTGAAGAATGGCAAACTAGACCTAAGTCGGGAATGGGGGCATATGAAATCTTCACTTAGGTTCTTATGTCTGGTTTGAAAGACTAATTCCTCCCATTTAAGGACTTGTTATTGAGTGATTTGTTTAAATCTAATGGTCATTGGTTTACTTATAAACATAAACCTATTAAGTATTATTTATTATATTTATTTCAGGGTGTATGTCAATTACAATATTAATCTCATATGGGTTGTTGTGACAGAATAGCTGCGAGAAAATGTTAGGAGAAAAGTTTTATTTTAGCCCAGGGTTTCTGTGGTTTCAGTTAAGATTGCTTGCTACCACCATCATAAATAGAGCATGATGGAAACAGGAACATGTGAGGAAGGAGGATTCCCACTTCCTGAGGGACAGGAAGCAGAAAGTAAGGAAAACATTGGGGATCACGTGTAACCTTCATCATGCTCCCTTTAGCTATGCTTCATATTCTAATATTCCCACAGCATCCCCAAGTGGCACTACCAGGCAAGACCAAATATTCAACATATAAGCCTATGGAGACAATTTCATATTCAAATCCTAATAGAGACCATGAATGCAAGATGCTGGACTCGTGTCTTCACCTTGGCTGGTGCAGAGTTGAATGTTCATAATAAAAATAACCAAATGGTCCAAGAGGAAGGTCTGAAATGTCCCATGGAAGCATACCTCCTCTCCAGCTACTGTCTTTCTTCCACTAGTCCCCTTTTGCCTCCTCATAATACCCAGGGCAGTAACCAAGTCTTCAACACATGAGTTGTGGAGTAACATTCTAGATCCAACACACAGAAAAATAAATATGCATGTGAACGAGTAGATGTGTCTTACCAGTAGGAGTGAGTAGTGAAGGGACTGCAAACCAACTGTTCTAATCAATGAGGTTCCTGTTCTGCTCAGCCCTGCAGTATTTATTATTGTCTTGTGACATTAGAGTTGAGGACCAGTGAAGATGTATAGGTTCCTCAGGTAGGAATGTGAATGACAAATAGTTTGGGATGAACTTGTGCGATCAGTGATGTGAGAAAGGAAGGTTGGTGGCTTTGCTGATTATGTTGAAAGGAGCGAATTAATAGGCTGAAAGAGGTGCTAAGTCAGCCATTCTCCAAGCAACAACTTAAAGTCTGAGCCGTCTGGAGAGTGTTGCATAATGCAGTTGCTGCTTCAATCCGAATTGATTGGGTTAAATACCAGCAATGATGGCTTCCCACTTTCCAGCCTCAGGCATTCCAGGTTATTTTCTTTTGCATGTAGGTTCTATCATAGTGTTTGTCATGCTATGTACAGCCTGAACTGTCTTCTTGAAGGATCTCTAGCCAGTGCAAGCATGGCAAACATAGCTCTGGCAGGCCTTGCCCTTCCCCTATTTCCTCTGCCTTGCTAAAAACATCATATTCCTAAAGCTAGCCACCAAGCTCCTTGGTCACTTCCTCCTCCTGAAGCTGATAACCAAGGTCCGGCTATCAAAGTATTGAAGTCCAGCAATCAAAATCCCTTTTTTTGGCTCACCTAATTAACCTGTCCTATCAAAATTAAACACCTCATCCTGACACAGAGTTTCCCCCTTTATCTTCCCAATTTGCAAATTTCCTGTGAGCCATATCTACCCAGGAGCAGTCCTTTGTTCCTCCAGGACAAATATCCCTTTTCCTTTTCCTTTGTTCCCTTTCCCTTTTCCTTTGTCCTCTATCTCCTGCCTTTCTCTCTTATTCCCTGCTCTCTGTCCTTCTGGGGTAAATAAATCTCCTTTGTGCTGAGAACTTGTTCTTGGGGTGTCTTGTGCTTAATGCTGGTTTCTTCTGAATTTCAAAGTTTAATACATTAATTTTGACATATGTCATAATTGTGTAATATATGAGACTCTGAAGAAATGACGATCACATGTTGCATAATAAAAACCAAGAAAAAGAAACTGCTTTTCTTTTGCCAGTGAAGGTAAAAAATTTATAAACATACACACATTCACACACACAAATATGTATATATATGTGCGAATATATGTATATGTGTTTACATGTGTGTATGTGAATATGTGTGTGTATACATGTGTGTACATGTCTGTATGTGAATGTGTGTGTGTGTGTGTGTGTGTGTGTGTGTGTGTGTGTATGCGTGTGTTGTATATCTAGGGCTTAAGTGAGAGTTCAGTTAATAAGGTGCTTGCTGTATGTTGTATAACAATTTTCTCTGAAATTGAAACATTCTTTTTTTCAGGGAAGTTCTTTAAGCAGGAATGAAAACAACCCAAAATAGTTTCAGGAAGTCCCTGAAACTGACCAGATTCACTACACCCCTCCCTGCCAGAGAAAAAACAAAAGTTGAGAGTCCCTCTCAGATGATGTAACACAGAACTGTATGAAAGACCCTCAGAGAAGCTGACCTGCAAAGAAGACTCTCAGGGTAGAAAAGCAGCAAGAAAACCCTGAGATCAGTCCAGCTGCTTGGAAGAAGCAGAACCATCGCAGCTGCCTGGAAGAGGTTTAGACCAATCGAGGTACCTGGAAAGGAAACTCTCGCTTGCAGGCTGTTTAGTATGCCCCAGGTTTCCTGGCTTCGTCACCCATTCTGGGGTGGGCTTTGCTGATGCAGCTGTCTCTGAGTCATTTCTCCTTCTGTAAGTAACCCCTCACCCATATTTCTGTAACTAGCCCCACTAAAACTCAGTGATTCACCAAGTTACACTTCAGTGGTAGCCATACTTTAGTCTTTCATGGGTCCCATATTGAAGTGAGTAGACATGTGCGTTGAATCTCTCCAGAAAAAGTTTTGTCTTAGAGCACTCTGCCAGAATGAGGACCTGAGTTTGATTCTTGGAGTCCATGTTTAAAAAAAAAAAAAGGAAGGAGGAGGATGAGGAGGAAAAACAAGGAGTAGCAGCAGCAGCAGCCTGGTGTAATCCCAGCACTGATGAAGAGGAGATAGGAGGCCTCCTGAAGCCAAGTGGCTATCTAGTTGTCCTATATGGCAAGTTCCTAGTTAGCGAAAGACCCTGTCTCAAAAATATAATATGAATGGTAGGTGAAGAACAAAAGAGAAGTTTTTCCTCTCTCCTTTCCATGCATGAACACACACACACACACACACACACACACACACACACACACACACCATGTTTACAACTCTAAAGGTGTACTTAGCATCATGTATTCTCCTTTTGAAAATTTATCTTACAATATCTTTTTCATATCCAAATGAGAGTAAAGAATTGAGAGCTGTACTTACAATCTTTAGATAAGGTGTAGTGTAGTTTCCTTTCAAAGGTAACAATTTATAAGAATTACAAATGAGAAATGTTCTGAAGAATGAGCCAGAACCCCAGAGCATTGTTGAGGTTAGATGTTAAATAAATGAAAGAATAGGAAATAATCTTAATTAAAGTACAATTGTTATGGGGGGGCATTGTGAAGATCAAACTCAAGTTTTTATATCATAGGCAAGCACCCTAATGCTGAGCTACACCCACAGCCTTAAAATGAATCTGGTTCTGACAGCTGTTTTAAATTCATTTCCCTTCAGTTTCTCTTCCTTTAAGTGAACATTTTAATTTAGCCTCTGAAACATTTCTATGAGCTTAGTAAAAATATATAAAATTTAAATTATATTTTCCCATATGTTTGAAACCTGATGTTTTCTAAGGGCTGAACGTGACAGTATTACATTAACTGATTGTTTAGAAGGGAGGGGGGCAGAGGGTGGGAGGGCGGGACTGGGAGTGGTGGAAGGAGGGCACTGTGATGGAGATGTAACTTGAAGTAATAAATAAACATTAAAAAAAAAAACGGAATGATCTGTAAATTCCTTCCTTTAAGACTATCCTAGTATGAACTTTCTCAAAAAAAGATAACCAGAACCACAGTTGTCAGGGTAAAAACCATTTGCATGCTAAAAGGAACAAACTCAATTGGAATCCAAACATATTGAGGCATTATGAATTCTTCCATTTTTAATCTAGGTGATTAATTCCACTCTCAAATTCTGTTTAGAAGGCTTCCAGTTTTTTAGTATGTAAGGAGAGCTAAGCTTTCCACTTTTGCTGTAAGACAATAGCTTTTCTTACGGGAGCTGGTCCTTTGAAATGTATTTGACTTTGGCTCCCTGCTCTTTAGCTAGGGAAGTACTTCTCACCTGGGCCTTCTCAGGCTGTAAACATGGATTCTAATTGCCCCACGTTGGGTGCCATATGTAGAAAAAAAATTAATTAAATTATGTTGGTTGTTATTTGTAGAAATAATGAGTTAAATTGTTTACCAGTATTTATATTATTGTTAATTGGTTCAGTGGTGGTTAATCTTTAACCATCCATTATAAAAGAGCACACAGAGACCACATGGCTTTTTAACAAGCCTTGGCCTGAATTGTGCAATCCTAGCCCATCTAAGCTAGCTCTTAATTCTAGTACCCAAATATGACCCCATATATACATACGTCCCTTTGGACTGCCATTCTCCATGCTAGCCGATGTTCCTGGCCATGTGGAATGAGGTTCTTTTTTCTAAACCATGGTGTGTATCCTCCTTCCTGCTGCTCCTTGCTGGAATGAATTAATCCTCTGTCTAAAGCATGGGCTTCCTCTTCTAATCTCAGGAAGTTCCACCTTTCTCTGTCCTTGCCCAATCTCAGGCCTCAGCATTTTATTTAACCAATCAGAGTCAATGTAACTAACAGACAGCAAGCAGGACCAATTAATTAACATTTAGAATGCTTAACACGACCCCATCAGATAATGTGACAGATACAAATATTTATTTATATATGTGTGTATATGTATATGATATATATGCATAGCAATATATTATGATAATTATACATATATGATTCAGATATACCTCATTTCTGCTAATAATCCACAACTTGGATCTATTTATGAGAGAATACTAATCCAAACTCTTCAAAAACAAATGATATATGATCTTTTAAAATGTCAGCATTATAAAAGATAAGTAAAGGCTAAGGAGTTATCCTAGATACAAAGAGACAAAATAACTACAATAAAATACAATGTGTAATTTGGAGGCTGGACTCTGGATTAAGGGATGTGGGACTGCTATGAAGGACAGTGTTGAAAAACTGAAAATTACAAGATAAGGTAGGAGCAGTATTGTTGTATATTAAAGTTCTAAGTTTGATCAATGTACAGGAATAATTTATGAAAACATCAACATTCTTAGAAAACTGACAATGAAATATTTGTAGAAAGGCATGAGAAAAAGTATATGTAAGGATAGGGGTGTCTGTCAGTGGAGCAGCGCCTACCTGATAGGCAGGGGTTTGATTCCCAGCATTAAAAAACATGAATCTGGTAAAATATTAGCAATTGTTAACTTAGATAAAGTTAAATAGGAGTTATTGAGATATAGCAAGTTTTCTCTGAGTTTGTTATTAGCTCCCTCAAAAACAGGTAAATAAGCTTTTGCTCTGACTGCTAGGTGGGGAGTCTAAGGGAAGAGTAGCAGCAGAAAGTCCAGAGAATGTTGCTGTAGTCCTTCATTGAAAGTAGCCATATCTAGGGAGATATCAGTAGTAGCAGAAAGGAAAAAGGGATGCAGATTTGTAATATCTCTACACTTGTTGAGTGTTAGATAGGGGGTAAGATAATGAAAGAGAAATATATAAATGTCTTGAGTTAGTAATGGTACTATTCACTACCTCAAGGTCTCAGATGAACATGTCTATTAACATACAGAATTGATCCGTGAGAGTTATGGGATTGACCTGTAAGATGACACATTGACAGAGATGGAGAGCAAGAGATCATTCTGGTAACCAAGTACTTAAGAAGAGAGAAATGCATTGTGTATACAAATCGAGGGATTTTTCTTTTATAAGAACAAGGACATTCTCAGTGCTTTGGTGCAGGCATGGTCGTATGGTCAGACTTAATACTTACGTTGATATCTTAACCACAAATACTTTGTAATGTGATGGTGTTTAGAGAAGGGGCCTTCAAAAACATGATAAATGATTCCATGTGAGCACGAGTGGCAATAATTCCTGGGACTGGTGAGATCATAGGAAAATATTGTCAGGGTTGGAGAGATGACTTAATGATTAAGAGTACTGACTTGCTGCTCTTGTAGAGAACCTGGGTTCCCAGATCCCACATGGTGGCTCACAACCACCTGAAATTCCAGTTCAAGGGAACCAGTGCCATCTTTGGCTTCTGTGGATATTAGGTATGCACATGGTACCTGTACACACATGCAAATATGAAATAAATAAACCTTCATTTTGTAAAAAGATATCCAACCACAAATACACACACAGGGGTTGACAGTCACATAAAGACACAGTGTGGGGAATGGCCATCTGAAAGCCAAGATGATCTTCAGAAGACATCAAACCTGCTAACAACTTCACCTTGGGCTTCTAGCTCCAAGTATGTGGGAATGAACTTTTCTGTGGTCTAAGACATCTAATTTGTGATGCTCTGTTTTAATAGCCCTTGAAAGCTCTTACCTGCTGTAACAGAATGAGAATGTAAAAACAGATCCAAGTCTAGTGTACAGACTTAATGATGGGGAGTTAGAAGTGTTCCCATATGATTGTGTGTGTTCTTTGTCAAACCTGAGGTCAGATCATCATTTGAAAATAAGGATGAGAGAGGTTGTTGAAAGTTGGAGACAGGATGTTCAATAGTGTAAACAGTACCTGCCAATCTTCAAAAAGTCAGTGAAAACAATGTCTTTCATAGAATACTTTTATTATTGTGTGTATATCCCGTTTTCATTTTGCACAAAGGTAAGAATGTATCTTTGGACTAGGACAAAAAATGCCTCTTTTTTTGAGACAGGGTTTCACTATATAACCCTGGTGTAGTTAGTACTACTGTGTTGATCATACTGGTCTCAAAAAACACAGATTCCCCCTGCTTTTGTTTCAGAGTGCTTGGATTAAAAGCAAGTACCACAATGGCTGACTTGAGTATATTAGAGGAGGGATGTGGGAAACCTATCTCTTAACTGTCATATGAGGGATGCGCAAGTCAGTGTGTACAAAATGTTTACCACTATCTCCTTCACACAGAAAATAGCTGATATGCTATGGCATGCTAGTTAAAGATGAGCACCTGGTACTTCAGCTCAAGTTCAACAGGACCACCATGCTGTAGTGATATTTGTAGACATCTAATATCTATTAGAAAAATGCTCTGACCATCTGTTCCAGTCTTTCTCCCAACAAAACATTTCAATTCTTTTTAATGATATGTAAGAATACTAAAACCTTTCCGGTTATACACATGCACATATATTGACCATTTCCCCTCTATTGTGTTGTTTCCCTTCACAGTCTTAGACATATGAGCATCCTATGGCTGCTTTTGTCAATATTTTATCAACTGTTCTATTTCCTTCTCAGAACTTCTCTTACCATGCTTGGAATTTTCTTGTCTTCTCCCTGTCAAGATGTAGCACTAAGCATGATGCTCTGAGTGTCAGAAACCATTCTCATGGTAGAATGAAATGATACACAAGTAGAAACTGGTGAAAAACAATGTCCAAACACACAAATTGGGGGAGAAGAAGTCAGGACAATTTTTTGACCAACAAAATTTTTACATCATACAAAATTGCCTTGTTACAGCAATTTTATAGTGGCCTATTACTGCCAAGTGAACAAAATACTTTCCAGCTGGACTCATTATTTTTTACTTACTGTTGTGTAGCTTGACCTGATCATCCTTGTAAACACATTAAATTAGCTAAAGGAGACTTGAACAGCAGCCATCATTAAAGTTATGCCACAATGCCATTGTGCATATTCTTAGTTTCTTTTAGATCTGGCACCTAGAAATGCTTCTCATTTCCATAATTATAGCATCAAAGTAAGTTATATCTTCAGTCCTGGATGTACTGTTATATTTCTTATATTTTATTGATGAACATTAAAACATTACCTTCCCCTGCTGATAAGGCATTTTTGTAAACGTAGTATCAGTTGGCCTCTTTGCAGCAGGCAAGTATAAGGATAGCTTTGAAAACTAGAACACCCACCTGCAGCAAACTGCACACGCCTCCCTTGCAAATCAGATCTACCAGTCTTTCTGACTTGATAACTACTAATAGCTCCCTAACAACCCCACTTTGTGACCAAACACAGTCTGGAATATATCTTAGAAATAGAGGAAGTGACACAATCCATCCTGAACTGGCTTTGGGAGCATGCACAGTGAGTTAAAATTTGTCTTCTGAGTGAAAGTTTAAGGAAAATGTTTGCTATCTTATGTTTTGTAACAGTTGGACATGCAAACGATTAAAATCTAATGTATCATGGAAAGGACATGAACTGTGAACAGCTTACATAACCCATGCCTATCAATCAAAACATGATACCATCCACACCCCAATTTCTCCTCTTACTGAACCTAGAAAAGGAATCCCTGAGCAATAACTAGGGGCTCTTAAGCAAATCTTGCTCAGGCCCACTATGGCCTGCAATGTCCTCTGTACTTTCCCCATTGCCTTTGAATAAAATCCCTTGCTGCTTCCCTTATTGCATGTGTTTTCTCAATTTTTTGAACAAAAGGCCAAGAACCTGGAATCCTTCTTGTTCAGTCAACAATCCCAGTGGCACAAGCATCAATCCATTCGATGAGGTAATTAGCATTTTCTCACACTTTTCATGAGGAATGTAAGAATCCATTAACTCAGATTTTTCTTAAATACATGTATCTGAGGAGTGCCAGTGCTATACTCAGCCTAGTCCTCTGGGGCCTTCCGTGTTCCTCTGTTGGGATTTTGGATGCTATTCTAAATTGCTAGTATTACTGTAATGGAAAATCCTTAAAGATGTCAACCTATAGAGAGATGTTGGGTCTATTTATTGTTTGCAGTGATAATTAGTGTCACACCTGGGATTAGAACACAGAACTTCAAATGTTTAGAATAGTACTTATTCATATATATACAATAATTATTTCCAAATCCCAATGGATTAGATGAATGCACTAAAGATTCATTGAAATATTTAAAAAGCATTCTCATTCATTTTAGAAAATTGTTATTTGTTGGTATAAGAAATCCTTTTCTAAAAGTTAGAAATTTTTAGTTTTTCTACTAGGTGGGGAAAATGTTTGAGATTATCAAGTCTTGTATAAAAATCTTCTGTTCGTGCCTTATTATTTTAGGAGAAAATATCCATATGGAAAATCCCATACCCCAAGATTAGAGTAAGAAGGATTTAGCTAATTCACCTCTTGGAAAAATAAGAACAAAATTAGGAAAGATAGAGAGAGAAAGAATTTTTTAGAATCTTTTGACCACAGATAACTAGGAGAATGAATCTTAAGACACATTAAGACTATCTCAGCCTGTGGTCCTGAGGGATAATGTGGTCTAATGTTGATGTCTCCCCAAAATTCTAATGTTGAAACTTAATCTCCAATATAATAGTATCGACAGGGGAGACCTAAAGGAGATAACCAGAGCATAAAATCTCTGCTTTCAGGAGAGGAATCTGTTTCCTTATGAAAAAGACCTGAGGGCATCAGACAAGGAGGGGCAAGGAGATATCTGAAGCAGAGAGAAATCTCTCGAAGGACACGGAACTTTCTGACACCTCATGTTTTACTTAATAACTTCAGACCTATAACACATAATTTTTATTATATTTTATATTATATAGTGTGTTATATCTTATTGTAACACAAAACACATACATTACAAATATTTTATTTATACATATATATGTCCTTCCTTTGACCCCTCCTCGTGTGTGTGTGTGTGTGTGTGTGTGTGTGTGTGTGTGTGTGTGTGTGTTGCATAGAGAAGCCAGAAGAGGGCATTGGTTCCCCTGGAGCTGGAGTTACAGGCAGTTGTGAGCTACCCAACATGAGTGAAGCAAATCAAACTTCAGACCTCAGGCAGATCAACAAGTGTTCTTAACCACCAAACCACCTCTCTGGTACAATTTGCATTACTTTTAAGTTCCCCAGTCAGTGCTATTTGGATACAGAATCCCAAATAGATTAAACAAAGACTTTTTCAGACTGTGCTGCAGGAGTGGGGAATCACCAAAAGAGCACAAGAACCTCTGAGACTGGGAAGTGGAATTTAGATGCTGAGGCACATAGTTCTCAGAGAAAAGTGTCAGTTAGGAGAATGAAGCATAGGCTATGAATTCAAAGCTTCAAGAGTCCAGATGAGGAACATGTTAATCAAATGCATGAATGGAAACTATCAGAAGGCATAAAGAAGGATCCATGTGAGATCTTCAGAAGAACTAGTTTCCTCTGCTCACACAGGGGCAGGAGCAGTGCCTGATACCACCAGTGAGACTGAGAAAACAGATCATTCACGAAGCCCTTTGCCCAGTACTCAGAAGACTTTTGCTTAGTTTTAAGGCCTTAGACCAGAAGCTGCTGTTGTCCCCTTTTAACTTCAAAAGCATGCCATTCAAGGATCAAATAATTTCCAAGTAACTTAGCCACATTCAGGAATAAAGCTCAAAAATATTCTTAAGAATATCAATTAACCCACACACCACAGGGTAAAATTGACCCAAAGACCTGAAGGAAGACAGGCTCATACAGAAGAAAAAAAATGAATCAAAATCACTGTAGCCATCATAATGGTTCTACATGTTCAAAATGTGAACGAAAAACATGGTAGATGTGAAAATAAGGGGTTAGTGACTTGTTGAGCCCAGGTCCTTCAGCGTGGCTGTGGCTGCCACAGTCAGTTCCAGCAATGTCCAGCTCAGTAAGAGCTCCTGTAAAACCCATTGACCAGTTCCTAGTGGAACTTCTCTAGGCTAAGAATATCCTCTCCAAAAGCTTTTCTTGGCAGTCAAGAGGTGAAATTTCCAGAAAGTTCCATTTGTGCAGCTCCACAGTGACTTTCCTACCTATGCTGAGTCACAGCCATGCCCTCTCCACCAGACACCTCTCCATCAGAGTGCTTTGTTTGATATTATTTCTAATTTCTCTGAGACAGGGTCTCATGGATCCAAGGCTGGCATCAAACTTACTATGGAGTTTAGAGTGACCTTCTTGATCCTCCTGCCTCTACCTCATGAGTGCCAGAGAAAACCGTTAGGACATATTTGGAAAAGATGTGTTAGATGCATACTAAAACACTAAATATGAAAAAGTGCTGTAATTGGGTTTCATAAACACTGAAAATATTACGTGTTTAAAAAGATGCTATTTACAGGGCTTAGAAAGGTAGCTTTATCAGTAAAGTGCTTGACACACAAAGATAAGGATTTGAGCTTGGCCTCTAGCAACCACTTTAAAAAGCTGAGAGTGGTAGTTCTTCTTTGTATACACAGGTGGATCTCTTTAGACACTAGAGAAAACAAACATAACTATAATTGGATACTTCTAGATACTTGGTAGAATGAAATAAAAATGTCTATAGCCAGCATTTTCAGTGTCGTGGGAGATTGGGGATTCACATTCCCCATGGAGAACGTGAAATGTGTGAGTTTTTTTTGAAAAGTTTGCCCTGTTTCTTCAAAACTTCCACCATGTGATCTAGCCATCCCTGCATAGCCATTTTTATACAAGAAAGGAACATTCTCACTCATACAAAAGTATATGCATAAATGCTGACAGCAGTCCCATTTATAATATCTAAAAACTAGAAATAATCCAAATGTTTAAATATAGTTCAATAAATATTCTGTCATTTCTTTCTTAAAATAGAATAACATGCAGCAATAAACAGGAATGAACTATTGACAGCGCTCACTGAGAGTGTTGCGGTCACATTACTATCATGCTGAGGGAAAGAAACTCAACACCAATATGTGTAAGGAAGGACAACATTTACAGAAAAGTAGAGGACGTGCACCACCCTATTCCAGAGCAACAGAGAGCAAATCAACATGTGCTTGGAATGGAAAATACAGCACAAATATGGGGAGATAAAGCACTGGACAGTGAAAGGACCCTTGATGAGGAGGACCATGTTCGCCATCTTGTTTGTGGCAATGTGTTCACAGTTGTATGACCATCTCTAAGCTTTAAGATTACATATATTTCACAAGAATTTTAAACTACACAGTTCAAATATGTATGTTTAATTGGATGATAGTTAGAACTCAAACAAATTATGAGGTCTGTGCACTAGTTCACAAGAGGGTGTTTCTTGCCATCAAAGATGGGTAGTTGCATGCAGGTAAACACTCAAGTGTTATTGCTCACAGTAAATCATATTTAGGCTAAATTCTCATCTTTTTCTACAGACTGCTAAGAGCTTTGTTGCTTCTTCAGCTTTGCCTTTTGTTGAAAATAAATTGTTTTCAACAACTGAGTTCAGTAAGTGGTGTGACATCATGCTGTGTGTCCGCCACTGTGATGGAGTCCCTGCTTCATTGCTGATGGTCCAAAGGTTTTTTAAACTTAGCTACACCTTCTTTGCAACTTGTTTAACTTTAATCATTTGTGAGGTAGACATAAGAGAGGAGAGTCACATCCTTTTACCCTCCATGTCACATTGAAATGGAAAAGGCACATAAGATGCACTTAGCAACTTGCTAACATCATACACCTAATGGCTTTTATCACTACTTCTTCAGGAAAGTGTTCCCTCACATCTATCTGGATGTCTTGTTTCCAGGTGACATGTGCCTCAAATTCCTGCCAGTCTATGAACTACAAAAGCCCAGGACCATACTTATTTACAGTTGTCTTTTCACCCATATATATAAAATAGTAATGTTAGGAAATAAATGATAATTCTTAATTATTTCATGTTTTGTGTGCTGGAATCATAATTTTGAATGCATTATCTTTTCATATCCCAACAGCAATTGCAAGACACTCTTTTACATGTGAGGAGCAGAGACTTAGAGAACAAAACCTAACCTATTAATCACCAGGAGACCATTAGAGCCACTTCACCCAAATAACATACATTCTAGTCCAGTATGGTAGGCAGGGAGATTGAACTGTGAGTCCCTAACCTCCAACCCATTAGGGTGTTGGAAAGTAAAGTGGTTATGAGATTGGCAAGGATATAGGAGACCATAACTCTTCTACACTCGCAGCGGGATGTGGTGATTTCAGTGTATAGTACCTACACTCCACCCCGAGCTCATGTGTTTGAACACTTGGTCACCAATTGGTGACATTGCTTGGGAAGTGTGTGAATCCTTGGGGAAGGTGGAGAATCTCTGAAAGCTGTGTATCACTCAGTGAAGACTTTAGGGCTTTATAGCCCAGCCCAGTTTTCTGCTTACTTTCCATTTCCTCATTACAAATGTGATATGATGAGCCAGCTTCCTGCTCCTGTGAGCCGTGCTTCTCCTGTTGTGATAGACTGTATCCCTGTGGAGCTGTGAAAGAAAACAAATCCTTTCTCAAGTTGCTTTTGTCAGTGTTTTTTTTTTTTTTTACCACAGTGACAGTAAAGTAACTGAGACGGAAGTAAAACGCACAGTTATTTGGAGAACCATGTGGCCACTTCTAGTACATTTAAACATGTCCTGTCTTCTGGAGCCACCTCAAATCCTGCTTTCATATCCAACAGAAAGAAGGAAATACTGATTAAAAATAAAAACTCTCCCATTCACAAACTATCAAACCAGAAGCAATACAATATAAATCAACAAGAGGATGAGAAAATGACCTGTGACGAATTTGTCATGGAATACTACCGAGTGCTACAGGAAAAATCACAACAGTAACTAATGCATGGTCGACCTCAGAGAAGTTATGATGAATAGCAGGAACCACATTTTAAAAAGGCATACATACATCCTTGCATCTATATGAACTCTGAGTACCTATCTGCACAGAAAACAGAACAGTATTTCATATTACAGGGATGAGGGCTAGGTGGCAAAGACTGTAATTGCCTTTCTGAGACCGTGCTAACATTTAATATATAATCTGGTACACAATGAAGGTCAAAATCATTGAAATTGCAGGGACTGTGTTTCATGCACATTTGTTTTATTTTTATTTTATTTGTCTTTTAATTGCTTGATAGCATGACCTTGTTAGCTTCTTCTTTGGAAAAGAGCAACACCGCTTGATTTCTCTGCAGTTCCCTGAATCATTTCCCACTGCCTTTGACTGAGTGCCCTCCTATTGCCAAAAAGCCAGATGCTCTGTCTTTGATCTGTATTTGTTCAATGCTTGTATTGTGCATGCTCTTAATTAGTCAATTGGGACCTATAATATTTATTTCTTCATGAGCCAAACAATACAAGTTCTACTGGGGGCAGAGAGCAGATGCTGATATATTTTGGCCTACAGACCTTATTTTGTAAAAAATTTGTCTGTACTTACGTTTGTCACTTAAAAGCAGTGGAAGTCAGTCCTCATCTCATTTTTTCAGTGGCATTGCCTTCCACTAACCCACTCTAACTGTGAAAACATTTTACAGAAAAACTGACAGTGTCTGTTCATACCCATGTTCATGCTTGTGATGTGTTTTTAATACAAATATTCTTTAGTGCTCACATCCCAGAATATACATGACAGAACTACTGAACACTTGGCAAGAAATGGTCACAGTCCAGGAATCCCTGCCCTTAGCAACTCTTCGTGGTGCTTGGTGTTTCTGTTGTTCCCTAATTGAATACATTCTCAAGCCTGTGTTCTTTGTATGACAGTCTCCAAATTCAGATGTCTGGCTACATGTGGCCAGAAAAAGTAGAACTCTCCACTTTCAAGTGAAAATAAGCTGTACCATGTCTCACTGAATAGTAGAACCCAAAGAATGAGAAGGCTCAGAAGAAGCTGACCAGTCATACATTTTGGTAAGTGTCTGTCCTTATTGTGCAAACAGTATCAAAGTTGGATGTGTGAGCTATTGAAGGCAGCTGTGTTGATCATTGTGTTACATAATTCATGTATGGAGTGCCCAAGCCATTGTGTCTAGAAGGCATCTGGACTATCCATGGGCCTCATTCTTTGTGCTCTTAGAGTATTTTTGGAAAGAGGTAGGGTTTAGCCTGTTTAGAACTAAGGTAATTTTCATAATCTTCAAAGTCTCTAGAATGCTGACTAAATCATGAAAATAATGTAGGATTTTGAATTAGAAGAAAATTGCATGTGTAAGGATAGGTGTGAATGTTCCTGTTTTTCCACTTCCAACCACCTCGCAGATTATTGAGTTTTCATATTTGGGAAAAGTCTACAAACCTCTTCCTTAGATGTAAATACAGTTTTCTCAGATATAATCTAAATTTAGAATAGAAAATGAATTTTTATCAACTATTGATTTTATAAAAGATAAATGTATAGTTTTATGAGGTTGTAATAACTTTATAAAAGAAAAATTTTAAACACAGAAAAGGAAAAAATCCTCATAAATATAAAAATAGAATGCTACCTTGTATATTTGGGGTTATTTTCTATGATGGATTTTTTGTTTTTGAAAGCCATCTGGCAATTTCTCTAGAATTTTACTTCTAATACAGAATTTGAGCATCTGGTTTAGGTGTTGAGTGAACCTTAGGGAAATGAGAGAAGTAGAGAAAATCAGGCTTGGGGTATTGGTAAAATTCATGAGTCCCATGAATTGTTCCCTGAACCATTACCTAATATCTGTGAGCCTCTTGTGTCAAATACTAATTAGTACCATCAAGCATGGGTAATATGTATACAACTATGGAGCAATAATGACCTGACAAAATAATGAACACACACACACACACACACACACACACACACACACACACACACACA
>CAJQZJ010004752.1:1111519-1157037 GCA_907164525.1 Lophiomys imhausi
GTGTGTGTGTGTGTGTGTGTGTGTGTGTGTGTGTGTAGGGGGTAGACAGGCAAGTAGAGCAGGAAGATTTGGAAAATGTACATATGATGAAGAAAAGAGAATGAGAGAATTTACAGGTGCTTGCAAGATGCAGACAAAGACCTGTAATTATTTTAAATGATCGCACCATTAGAGGGAAACTGTGGACCTTGGATTTGGTCAATAGGAAAAGTACTTTGAGGGTAAGATCCTACACAATTAGAACTCTAGAGTATAACTGCGTCAATTCATGTAAGAGAAAAGTTACAGAAAAGATAGAGTTCTCAGAGCATCCTAATGGAAGTCTTTCTCCAGATTCACCAAGGAAGGCACAAAGGCCACTATAGATATAGCCCAAGAGGGCCAGAATAGATCCTGATCTGGCAACACAACATGATGGTATCCATATATTGCTGGTTTTGTAAACCAAGAAAGACAGTGATGGGTTCATGGAAGTTGGGTCATGGTTCCAGAAGGCCCCTGAGGAAAGGCAATGTGTGGTATGGTCAGGTTTCTTGCAAGAAGAGTACCAAAAAGCCATTGCTATGGATTTGAAATGGCATCTATTCACTTATAGTCGGATTTTAGCCATATAGTACAGGATAACTATACTACACTAATGCACCAAAGGGAACATGAACTTTGACTTTGTTTCCTGTCAATGATACACTTTGCCCTAGTGGTGCTGCCTTGTAGGCCCCCAGTGTATGAGGAGGCTCTTGGCCCTCATATGACTGCTGAACTGGGGCAGGGGACTGTTATGTAGGGACACTCCACTTCAGAGGAGTGGGATGGAAGGGATAGAGGGTAGAGAGTGGGAGGGCAGGACTAGAAGGGGTGGAAAGAGGACACTATGATGGAGATGTAACCTGAAGAAATAAATAAATGAATTTAAAAAAAGAAAAAGAAAAAAATGAAGAGTACAGGATATTTGAGATAAAAATGGGACATTTTTAAAATCTCATTTTTATCATGGGACATTTGCCAATGGAAGCTATATACATGCAGTGGAGTTTGTCTAAGAGAGAGGCCATATGTCCTTCAGACAACATAGCTGGATGGGTGGGATTTCTCAAAATCACTGGAGTCCAGATGGTGTTATGAGGAAACCCAAGATGCCAGATGTGTAGCTACAAGATTTGGCATTTGTCCTTCTGGGTTTCATTGCTTTGGCACTGTTCTTTCCTATGTCCCCATTCTATCCTTTTAGAATGTGATTGTTTAATCTGGGCCATTTTATATTCAATGTGTATAACCCTAAAAACAACAATTACAGGATCTCACAATTAGGAGATCACGAGTCTCAGAGTGAATATTTTGTTAGACTTTAGAGTGCTACTGGAAGTATTAAGACAACTGGAGATTGACTAAGTGCATTTTTGCATTATAAGACGGCCATGAGATTTTGAAGACCAATGATAGAATGTTATGCTCTAAAATCTGACATGTTTCCATTTTGAATGGACATAGCATGCCATGTGATAGTTTATCATTTTCTACTTGACTGGGTTTACAATCAGCTAAGAGACACACCTCTGGGCTTATTCTGAACATGGGAAGCAGCATTCCAATAGGGGAGGGTCAAGACTTATGGAGAAAGTGAGAAAGCCTGGCTTGTACAGTATTCGCTTTCTGTTTCCTGACTGCTAAAAGCATGACCAGCTTCCTACTGCTACAGTTACCATCTTGCCATGAAGGACTGTAGTCCCTCAAACCATGAGCCAAAATAAGTCTTTCCTAATAATAAGTTTCTTCTTGACAGGTATTTAGTCAGAGGGCTAAGAAAAAGTATCTAGTATACTGACCAATATTTAAATACAGCACTTTCTAAGTGTTGGGAACCTTTACAAATGTTTCTTAAATGTCTATCTATTTATATATTTAACAATCTCTATGACAAATTATTTCAGAGATGCATATCTTGTAATTGGCAGGACTGGGACTCAACTAATGACCCACAAATCCATACTCTTAACGTTCATTCTATGCTGGCATTTGCTGGTTTTTGCATGTTGGAAAAAAATAATTGTATTGTTTCAGTCTATTGATCTTTGCAGTAGTTGATATCCATTTCCTGGGGTAGCTATGATTGCCAGCTTTGTTATCTTGACACAACCTAGAATCACCTAGGAAGAGCGTCTCAATGAGGAATTGTCTGGGTTGAAGGTCTTGTGGGAATGCCTGTGTGCGATTAGTTTTAGTTGGGATAATTCAGGCCTAAGAGATCATTTTGAATATGGGCAGCACCATTTCATGGGCTGGATTCTGAACTGCCTAAGGGTGGGAATATTGAGGTTGAACACAATTGAGCAAGGGAGTGAACATGCATATGCATTTATTTCTCTTTGATATTGATTGTGGTTGAGGTATCACTAGCTGTTTTACAATCTTGCTGCTGTGATTCCCTTGCAATGATGGACTGGCTATAACCTAGAAAGATGAGCTAAAATAACCCTTTCTCCCCTGAGTTGTTTGATGTCAGGGTGTTTTATAATATCTCCACATGTGAAAGTAAGACTTTCAAGTATAGCTTGTTCTCTAGAGAACCACCTGTGTAAATCAGTTCCAAGTTTGACAACTTTCTTAATGCCTTAATAATGGGGGGCACTACCTTGTCACCTTTGTACTCTAGCAAGGGCTTTAGAACAAACCATGTGGACTCTAAGGTATGTCAACGCCTTGTGGCTGACTGTGCCCTGAAATCACTTAAAACTAGAACAATAGGAAAAGAATCTAAATATTTTCTAGTGAAGAAGATGAAATAAAGTGCTGTAAGCCAAAATAAAATGCTGGTGGTGCCCAACTGCCACTCATTCCTTTTTAAAAATTTATTTATTTTTTATTATAATGTTTATTTATTACATCAAGTTACATCTCCATCATAGTGCCCTTTCCACCCCTCCCGGTTCTACCCTCCCATCATCTCTTCCCTCTCTCACCTATCCCACTCCTCCAATGTGGAGTATTCCTACATATCAGCCCCTCTCGGTTCAACAGCCATATGAGGGCTAAGAGCTTCCTTTTGCACTGGGGGCCCACATGGTAGCACTCCTAAGGCAAATTGCCTCCTTGATAGGTAACAAAGTTTATGTTCCTGATCTTTTTGGTGTGTTGGTTGAAAGATAGTTATCCTGTACTATACGGCTAAAATCCAATTATAAGTGAGTAGATGCCATGTGCATCTTTCTGAGTCTGGATTAGTTCACTCAGGATGAGCTTTTCTAGTTCTATCCACTTGGCTATGAATTACATGATTTTCTTGTTTCTGATATCTGAGTAGTATTCCATTGTGTAAATGTACCACAATTTTTTTTTAATCCATTCATCAGTTAAGGGACATCTGGGTTGTTTCCAGTTTCTAGCAATTACAAATAAGGCTGCTATGAACATAGATCACATATGTCACAAAGGAGGAATCTCCAATGACAGTGAGACATTTGAAGAAATGCTCAACATCCTTAATCATCAGAGAAATGGAAGTAAAGACGACTCTGAGATTTCATTTCACACCTGTCAGAATGGCTAAGATCACATACTCAAATGACAGCACATGCTGATGGGATTGTGGAAAAAGGGGAACACACCTCCATTGCTGGTGGGAGTGTAAACTTGTACTACCACTGTGGAAATCAGTCTGACGATATCTTAGAAAACTTGGAATAGCTCTACCTCAAGACCCATCCATACCCCTTCTGGGTATCCACCCAAACAACTCCTCACCAAACCACACATTACTTTCAACAATGTAAAATATCTAAACTCAAAGGGAAAAGCAGTCATTTGGTTCAGGGTTCCTCATGGAGTGCTTAGAGGCAGGAGGCAAGGGCTTCTGAAAAGAATCGGGGGTGGAACTTCTCAGTGTCTAGTGATTGTGTGTCACTGGGATAAGAGATTCACAGATAACTGAGAAAGTGCCTTTTATGGATGTGTCCATAGAAGTTTCTGGAAGAAGTCAGCATTTTCATGTGAAAGGGTGAGTGAGAAAGATTGCCTCCACAAATTCAAGTGAATTGGACTGTCTCCCTCTTCTTCTTTTCTCCCTCTTCTCTCTCCTCTCCTTCCTGTCTTCCTTTCTCTCTTCACTCCCACGGTCCTCCTTGTTTCCCTCCCTCCCTCCCTTCCTCCCTCCCTCCCTTCTTCCCTTCCCTCCCTCCTTCCTTTCTAATTCTTTTTTTCCAATTGGATTGAAATTGTTTTAAAAATTATTCTCAAATTTGTAAAAGGGCAAGCCATACCCACGTACCCACATGATCCAAACTGCTGAGAGTCTGAATAGAACAAAACGGGAGATGATTGGCAAATGTGTTATTTGCACTTGAGCAGAGATAACTATCCTCTCCTGACTTGACAATCATCATTCTTGAACCTGGGCCTTCAGACAGAGATGGGGACACACACCTTTAACTTTCCCTTTTGGGACTAGTCAGAGTGTATACTACTAGCTTTCCTGGCTCTAGGTTTTTTTCTCTCTCTCCTCTCTTTCTCTCTCCACTCTAACATCCCTCCCTCTCTCCCTTCCTCCCTTCCTTCCCTACTTCCTTTATAATTCTTTTCCTCAACTGGATTGAAATTATTTTAAAAATTATTCCCAAATTTGTAAAAGGGCAAGCCATACCCACACTAGATAATATCACATTTGTCAGGTACCTGAGTGGTTCTATTATGTTCATTGTTGCTATTCCTAATAAGAACACCTTAAAATGTAGTTTGTACTAATCCTGTCTCACAGATGTTGAGAGGAGACTCCCAGGGTTGACAGATTTGCTCAGGGCCACAGAGTGTCTATGAGTTGAGTGAGGGACAAAGAAAATCAGAAGCCCTGCAGTTTTCCCAAAACCCTAATATATGTCTCAGAAACTCTGAAGATATCCAGGCTAAGCAAAGATTTGGTTTTTAAAGTGGAGTATTTCCAGATATGATACTTACCCCAAGAGTAAATTGTTATTTCCCTGAAGCACTTGGCTTAGCTGACACTAAAGAGGTGCTGGGTCCTGACTTAACCTGTGAGCCATGACAGCAAAAATAATTTTTATGAGGCATGTACTCTTGAAACCATGAGTCCAAAGAGCCAACAAATGAATGAGGGAAATGAAAGTAACAATGCAATGATCGCACATACCCACTCACACAGTCTATAAAACATCTTCCAAACAGGTGTTTTGGGGTGGCAGTTCTTAGAGAACTCTGCACTGAGTGAGTCCAGACATTTCTCAACCACACATTATAAAGATCCCTTAAGACCAGGTCCTTGGATCTATCACTCTCTAGTAAGTAATTAAATCAAATGAAGTTCCCTCTCCTCCACTGACTCCCACATGACCCGCGGTTTTGTTAATGGCAACACAAAGCACTTTAATGTGTTTAGCAGCACCAGGTGTGGGGTGTAAATCTATCGAGAGGAGTTAGAGACAAGGCATGGAGGAAGAAACTTTTTTGTGTGTCTTTGAACAACTTCCAGAAAGAAAGGGTAATGGAGAAAAGGCTTTATTCCATGTCCTCGGTGCTGGTCAGCCCAGAAAATCTCCCCAGGCAAGGAAACTATGAGGCCCATGGTACTGCGGGTATTTTTAAAACTCCATTCACTTGGAAGAACCATTATAGACATAACACAGATTCGCTCGTTACCTTTCTAGCATCATGTCTGCACTCATTCTTCATCTTTACATCACTGAGTTGTGTTCCATTTGGCAGTGATAGCATTCTGCTTTTGTGTAAGTGAACCATGCAGCTCTGGGTCTTTTGAGTCAAATTGTTTTCATGTGGTGGGATAAGCCAAACTTGATATTAGTTGCCACCCTAGAGATCAGTGACCCTCTAACTGCAAAGTCTGGAGAGTAGAACAGCAACATTGCCTTTGAGACAGCTGGATTATGACAGGCCTGGTGGCCATAGTTTATATCAGATGATACTGTACAAGCCCATGAACTTTCCTGTCCAGCCTCAGACAATAGCTTCCATATGAGCTCCAGCCTCTCTAGTTCTCATTCTCTTTCCTCCTCGCCCTCTCTCTATCTCCTCTTCTTCCTTTCTCTTCCTCTTGTTTTCTGTTTTTCTGGCCTCTCTCCTCACTCCCTTTTCCGTTCTTTCTTTTATGGGACTGGGGAAAAGAAGAAACCCAAGGACTAAATATTAAAATTAGTAATCACTAATTACAGAATCACAGAAAGACAAAAGTTGAAATAAACTAATAATATCAGAAAGCATAAAGCTTGAAGATAAATACTGTTAATTATTTCTGAGTTATTTTTGTTTGTGTGTGTACATGAAATACCATTGATCCTTTCTAATACTTTAACATGTATTGATGCATTCTAAGATTTTAGGGTACTTAATCCCACAAAGTAAATGCTATTTATGCACTGTTTGTCATAAAATAATGTTTCAGTTTGAGCACTAAACTATCGTATTTTACAGTGTCCATGCCAAATCTATATTCTCAATATGCTAATATGATAATTTACATAATTTTAATTTTATATACAAGTTGTAAGAATAGCATCAAGGTTTTCTGTAGGACTTTAACTCTGGTTCCCAAATGTCAATATCTGATCACATTTTTTTTTTATTCAAGGTTTTTTTTTCTCTGCAAATGTTAGATAGATGGTGACTATAAAAGAAAAACCTATTTTGCTGTATATGCCAATGGCTGACACTTCTGACCCCAGAATGATGGGTTTCCTCACCATGAAATTCCACAGTTCTCTGTAGATACCAATTGGCTGACTCAGAGTTCAATTCCGTCCTGATCGCATTCCCTTAAGACTCTTCCAATATCACATGACAAGTTCTGCTCCTCTGTCCAAGCAGATACAAATTAGGGTTCCATGACACCATCCTCATATTCATTAATTTGCTATGTGTCACAGAATTCAGAAAGCATCTACTTACATTTATCATTGTATTGAAAAGAAGACAGATGAACAGCCTGAGGTAGAATGCGAAAGCATGACAAGGCACAAGGTTCTTCTACGCCCATTCTCAGTATGCCTCCTTTCCAGAGCTTGCATGTTCACGAGCCTAGACACACCCACCCTCCCCCCTTCCTTTGGGAATTTTATGGAGGTTCCATTAGATAGTTATGATGAATTAACTGGTCATTGACTCCTTAATTAAGCTCCAGCCCCTTTCTCTTCTCAGAAGTTGGGGTTGTGGACAGCGCTGAAGATTCCAACCCCTTGGTCCCATATAGGTTCATCTGGCAACTAGCCAGAGCCTGAAGATACCTAGAGGCATTAAGCATCCAGTAATCTAATTATCATAGGAGAAGAGACTCTGTTTCCTAATGCAGGGATTCCAGAGTCTTTGAAGCCCTTGTGCCAGGAAATGAAGACTAATGCCAAACATTATAACAAAAGATGCTCCTGTACTGCTGTTACCCAGGATAGTATACAATAACTTTACAATAACTTTAGAAATGATGACCAGGAACTAGAAGCAAAGACCAAATGTGTGTGTGTGTGTGTGTGTGTGTGTGTGTGTGTTTCTAATTATATCACAATGTCTTAGAGGTACACTTTTTTCTGTCATTTGCAAGTAGGCTGTAAGTTACAGGCATAGTGCTAATTTATTCCTGAATACGTTAGTGTATGTTTCCTAAAAAGTCTCATATAAAACTATAACAGAACCATCAAAACCAAAGCGAGGGATGGTGGCATATACCTGTAATTCCAACTAATTAGGGGACTGAGGAAACAGGACTGCAACTTTGAGGCCAGCCTGGGCTACATAGTGTGGGTTTGAAACCAGTCTGATTAACTTCAGGGCACCTTGTCTCAAAACGAAGATTAAAAGTCAATAATTTGATCCACTGGTCTGTTTCTATACCAGTACCGTGCTGTTTTTATTACTATTGCTCTGTAGTACAGCTTGAAATCTGGGATGGTGATACTTCAACAAATGATGCTGGTCCAATTGGATGTACACTTGTAAAAGAATGAAATTAGACCCACATTTATCACCTTGTAGAAAACTTAAGTCCAAGTGGATCAAAGACCTTAACATAAGCCTGGTCACACTAAGTCTACTGGAAGAGAAAGTGGGAAAAACCCTCAAAATCATTGGCACAGGTGACAACTTCCTGAACAGAATACCAACAGCTCAGGGCCTAAGACCAACAATCAATAAATGGGACCTCATGAAACTGAAAAGCTTCTGTAAGGCAAAAGACACTGTCATTCGAACAAAATGGCAGCCTACAGATTGGGAGAAAATCTTCACCAACCCCACATCTGACAGAGGGCTAATATCCAAAATTTACAAAGAACTCAAGAAATCAAATGCCAAGAAACCAAATAGTCCAATTTAAAAATGGGGGAAAGAGCTAAACAGAGAATTCACAAAGGAGGAATTCCTAAAGGCTGAGAGACACTTGAAGAAATGCTCAGCATTCTTAATCATCAGAGAAATGCAACTCAAGATGACTCTGAGATTCCATCTCACACCTGTCAGAATGGCTAAGATCAAAAGCTCAAATGACAGCACATGCTGGCCAGGGTGTGGAGATAGGGGAACCCTCCTCCATTGCTGGTGGGAGGGCAGACTTGTGCAACCTCTATGGAGGTCAGTCTGGCAATATCTTAGAAAACTTGGAATAGCTTTGCCTCGGGACCCAGCCATACCACTTCTGGGTATACATCCAAATGACTCCTCACCGAATCACAAGGAAGTTGATGTCCTTCAACTGAAAAATGGATTAAAAAACTATGGTACATCTACACAATGGAATACTTCTCAGCTATCAGAAACAAGGAAATTATGCAATTTGCAGCCAAATGGATGGAACTAGAAAAGCTCATTCTGAGTGAGCTAACCCAGACTCAGAAGGATGCACATGGCATCTATTCACTTATAGTCGGATTTTTGCTATATAGTACAGGATTTCTATACTACAACCAATGCACCAAAGGGAACAGAAACATAGACTTTTTCATCCTGTCAATGAGACACTCTGCCCTAGTGGTGCTGCCTTTGAGGCCTCCAGTGTATGAGGAGGCTCTTGGCCCTCATATGACTGCTGAACTGGGGCAGAGGACTGTTATGTAGGGACACTCCACTCCAGAGGATTAGGATGGAAGGGTTATGGGGTAGAGGGTGGGAAGGTGGAACTGGGAAGGATCGAAAGAGAACACTATGATGGAGATGCAACCTGAAGCAATAAATAAATAAATTTTTAAAAAAGGCAATAATTTAGTTGGGGAGGAAGGATTGCCTAGCATATACTGAGCTCCTTAGCTCAATCTGCAGCACCATCCGAAACATTTTTTATTTATCATATGTTTCATTATTTAAAACAAAATTTAAATTTAAAAATATTTTGTTCATATTGTTCCCTGCCACCAAGTCTTTCCAGATCCTCTCCCTTTCTATCCACTCAACTTTTATTTCTCAAAAACAAAAAATGAAGAAAAAAAAATACAATAACCCCCCCAACCAAGAAAACATGATAAAACTACACTCAAACAAACAAAATCAAACAAAACCAACTAAACAACAAAACTCACCAAACTGTAACAAAATAAAGGCACAAAACAAAAAAAAAAAAAAAAAAAAAACAACTGTGGAGTCCATTATATGTTGATCAACTAGTCCTGAAAATGAAAACATTTTAAAAAAGAATTTACAGATATAACACCGAAAGTACCCCAAGTACATCTAGCTGACTCCTGGATAACACGTGGGGAGCAGGCTCAGTAGAGCTGAGGGGAAAAAAAGCAAACTGCCTGGCTGGAGACTAGAGCTGATGCCCCCAGTGTGCGGTTTCAAACACTTGGCCGAACACGCCTTTCCCACGAGGTGCGCGACCCGGCATGTGCACTGGCTGGGGAAGGACATAGTGTCTTTGTAAAGGCTGCGCTGCTTCCTCACTTTCTACTTTCCTTCCGGTTCCATTGATCATTGTTTTACCGGTCATTTGGAGCTTTGACCTGCTTCAAGCATGTGTGCATCGTAAAAATTGCTTTTCCCCTTTATGCCACTCAGACACCAAAGGTACCATGCAACACCTCCGTTTGTGTTTTTTTTTCTTGATAATGTACCCCATTTTAAAACGTGTTGGTCCCCTTGGGGCTGGATAGATCCTATGTTAAGAGCACTGGCTGCTCCTCCAGAGGACCTGGGTTTAATTTCCAGGACCCATCTGTAACCCCAATTCCAGGGGATTAAGCACCCTCTTCTGGCCTCTGCAAGCACTAGGCACAAAAATGGTGCACAGATGTCATGCAAGGAAAATACTCAAATATACAAAATAAAATATAATTTGGAAAAAGAAGTATTGCTCTCTAAGTATATACTGGTGGAGTTGCTTTGCTTTGAAAACCTGCAGTAACTCTCCTTTGCACTTGAGGTGAAATGCACTCTGACACTGACCTTCAGGCCCTGCATTCCTTGGCTCCTTTCCCACCTCAATTGTCACATGCTGTTAATTAGATGCTGCTGCTTCTCCCCAATGATCATCTTTTCTTCAAATGATGTAATTCACAATGCTAACAGACATAGAAATTGTTCTAGGCACTGCATAAGACACGATAGGATAGAAAAGTGGCCAAGAATGGTCCTTAGCCGGAGGAAAAGTCCAGAGCAGACAGTCAACAAACAAATAAACTGACAGATAAATTCTTGACTTGGTGACTAACATTACAAAGCAAATAAACATGGCTTTTGCTACAGCAAGGATCAATACATCTCTTTATGGGCCTGTTTTTGACTTTGTACTGTTCAACCACAATGTGGACAATAGGCAAATGAACAAGACAGGCTGTTCCAATACATGTTATGAATGTACAAACAAAGGTTTGGCCCCTGGGTCAAAAATTTCCAACCTCAGTGCTACAAAATGATGCATACTGTATTCTTGATTGCTTACAACGGGATCAGCAGAGAAGATCCATCTGGGGAACAGTTTCTTATTGGAGACTTTCAGAAAGGTCAGGTTTTTTTTTTTTTTTTCTGGGAACCGGAGGAGTGAGCACAGGGGTTCTGCACATTGGGAGTGACTCTGGCTGTTCCAAGGTCAGCTAGGCGGTCAGGGTTGGCTAGTGTGTGGTCAACTAGGGCAAGTAAAGAGGAACACAGGACATGAAACAACCGCAGGGCTTGAAGATAAGCATCAGGGATGCGGCTTTTATTTCAAGTGCAAGGGAGAATTCCTGAAGGGTTTAAAAGTGGAATGATGGCATCTGGTGCATGTGCTAAAGGATCCCAGTCTGTGGCAGAGAATGGATTAGAGGGAGACATGAGCGAACCAAGAGCCCATGATACCCTGATTGCATCCTGCGGGGGTACGACATTTACCTGGTGCCTATACATCTATTTTATGGCCCCTGTGAGCACGTATCATGCCTATGAAGTAAATATAGCTGCTCAAAATGAAAAATATAAGAAATAAATAAAATATTTGTCCAAAGTGTTGGAGGTAGGAAGTCAGAAAGTTGAATCCTGAAGTGTGTCTTCACCACTGCCCACAAACCACTGATAGCTGTGTGACTGAGCAGTTTCCAGATCTCTTGGTCCTATAGACCTTGAATCAGGGGGAAACAGCATCACCTTTTTCTTGGTGGCTTTTGCTTCTGAAAGTCTATGTTTGGTGCCTGAACGCAGTAGACCAAAGTGGTCACTTCAGCAGCCCTCCCATTTTGGACATGTGTGTCAGGGGAGGAATCTCAGTTCAGCTATGTAGAATTCCCCAATATTGACAAAATGACCTAGTCACCTTCACATAGAATTCTGAGGAAGCCTAAGGCCCTAGGAGACAGAGAGAGGAAGACAAAGAGAAGAGAAATGGGGGAAATCAAAAGGAGAGAGGGGGGAGATCAGGTGGAGAGGGCTTCCTTCCTTTCAAGTGTTTTCTTCAATTGTACTGAGAATCTGAATAAGATTTTTAAAAAGAAGAAAAATTTACCTTGACAAAAACATGTTAACTTACCTACTCTGATGCCTTAATATTTACAGAAAAGTAAATAAAAGCCTAGAGAGATCAGACAATACTCCCAAGATCCTACAGAGCCAGTGTAAGTGTGAGGAATAGATAGTAAACCCTAACTTGTCACCCCGAAGACCCCTGTGGTACAGTGGACCATGTGCCAGGTCATCTGACTGGTTCAGCCCTTCCTAGATGGTGAGCTGGACATTTTACCTTCAAAAGACTCCCTACGTAGAAATGGGTTTTTGCTCATGCTGGTGAGGATGTGGACCAAGTGCTGGTAGGACCGCAAACCTGTACAGCCACTATGGAAATCAACATGGTGGTTTCTCACAGAAAAGTGGGAATTGATCTCACTCAAAATCCAGCCTTACCACTCTTGAGCATATACCCAAAGTTCACTCAATCCTGCAATAAGGACACTTGCTTAACCATGTACACTGTGGCTTTATTCATAATAGACAGAAACTGGAAAGAACCAAAAGAATGGATAAAGAAAATGTGGTACATATACACAATGGAATATTACTCAGCTATTTAGAAAATAACATTATGAAATTTGAAGGCAAATGGATGAAACTAGAAAAAAAAATATCCTGAGTAAGATAACCCAAGCCCAGAAAGACAAATATGGTATATACTCACTTATAAGTGGATATTAGTCATAGAGTAAATGAAGACCAAGCTACAATCCATAGACCCAGAGAAGAAGAGGACTTTAGGGGGAATGAAAGATCTCCCTGGGAAGGTGAAATAGAATATATTTTGTAGGTGGACAGCAGGGGGAAGGTTAGAGGGTGGGTAGGCATGAGAACGTGATGGAACAGGAATGGGGGAGATGGGATGGAGGGAGAGGGTGTGAGGAGAGATGGTTGGAATTGAGGAGGGGGAGTTGAGGGTGGTGTGGCAACCTAGTGCGGTGGAAACTTCCTGGAATCTAGGAGGTGATCCTAGTGACAGCTTATAGTGGTTGGGGATAAGGAGTCTAAACTGGCCATCCGTTACACCCAGACAAGGCTTCCAGTAGTGGGGGCTGGTTTGCATTCAGCTGAGTTGGCTGAGGGGGTCCAATGGAGATGCCCAAACAACCAAGCCTGATGCTAGAACAGAAAGTTGCTCTCTGCAAACTGGCAGTACCCGTTGCTGAGGGCAACATCCACACAGCTCGTTGACCATGGAGAGGTCAGGCTGGTACCCGCATGGAGCCTTAACCCTGACTTTCAAGTCTCTGGTACAGGAAGTTATTCTGCAGGCTACTGAAAGAGAAATGTGGACACCAACCCCAGCAGAAAACCTTTGGCCTATAACCTGTCGTGCTTGCAAGATGTGCTGAAGCAGTGGTGGGCAGAACTTGTGGGAGTGGCCCACCAATGTCTGATTTAGCTTGAGGCTCACTCCATGAGAGACAGCCCGTGCTAGACACTGCTTGGATGGCCAGGAACTGGAGACTGGATAACCCAGAGACCTAGGATAGAATCAAACATGATTGGTAAACAGACAACAAAAACAAAATCCAACCAAAAATAACAACAATAACAAACCGGCCAATCAACCAACAAAGAAATACGAGAGAAGAGCCCGTTTTCAATTTAGAAAAAGAAAAAAGGCTGGGTTTTAGTTGTTTTTTGTTTCTCTTCCTTTCCAGTACTTTTCTCTCAGAAACGTAATTTTAAACAAGTAAGGAAGAGCAAGATGAAATTTAAAGACAAGGTTAGGACGTTTCTCTTTGTTGTTCATGCGCGTTCACCGAGAGTACAGAGCACAGTTCCCAGCTGTTTGATTAAAGACTGCAAAACTCTTAAGAAGTAGCATCATACTTGTGCAGTACCTAGCTCTACCAACTTCCCAGGATTGACAGACCTGCTGTGGTCTAGGGTTGCTGGCCTATTGCTAATAGAGCAGTGCCATCTGCTGGTAATGTAAATATTTACAGTTGCCTGCCTGAACTGATATCCTTGCGGTAATGGAGCCCCTTTTGTTTTTTAATATTGTTTTAACAGTATTTAGAAGGGCAAGAGACAGGATAGGATCATTTCATTGTCTTATAAAAAATATCCTCTTAATCTCCTGTGAGAAATGACGGGGTCTGTGCCCTCAACAGAACCCTAATCGCCAGGTAGAAAGTGCCTGGTTTTTAGATGACTTGCTAGGCTGAAGGAGCTGAAGAAGGGAGCAGGGCGCCACCCAGTGGACTCACACAGCTTTGGCAAGAACGGAAGGGTGAAGGCTGGGTTTTACAGAGATCCCCAAACATTTGAAGAAACAAAGCTAGAGTGTCTCTAGCTATCTAGGCTGCTGTATCTTTAAAACAGCATCTCCTTTAACAGCTGTTTCGTAATCATGCCCTCCCGCCCCCACTAGGTACATGTTAAGGGTTCAAAGACAAGTTGCTGATAAGCGAGGCTTCTCTGGTTTCATTCATTGGATTTCATTCAAATCACATTCAAATTTTCTTGATTTTATACCTCTGATTATTTGTTTATCTCACCACTGAATCTCCTCTTTCCACTAGACCACGAGCTTGTCACAGGTGAGGGCTGCATTCTGTCTAGAAGCATAGCCCTTACAGTGTCCAGGTTCTACCATAAAGTGCTTGGGCAATAAGAACAGCAGATTCAATGCCTGTAAACTTCAATGATAGCTTTGATGTGACTAGCTCATGCTAAGGAAACACTCTACCACTGAAATAGACCTTAGGACTTCAGAGTAGTAATTATGGGAATTACCTGTGTGCTATTCTGTCTTTTCTACTCACTAAACACTATTTATGTAAGAACACATTAAAACAATGTTCCAGACTCTGAAGATATGATTGTCAATCCCTGTGTCCTTTTAGGAAACATAATCAGAAGGAAAGTAAGTTTTTAAAATTAACTATGACTAGTGGTTCTCAACCCTTCAAATCCACTCCCGTTTAATACAGTTTCTCATGTTGTTGTGACTCCCCCAACCATAAAATTATTTTTGTTGCTACTTCATAGCTGTAATTTTGTGACTACTTTGAATTATACGGTAAATATCTGTTTTCAGATGGTCTTAGGCGCCTCTTGTGAAAGGGTCATTTGCCCCCCAATGAGGTCATGACCCACAGGTTGAGATCCGCTGAACTATGACCCTAACATAAACACTTGGCAAGAAGTGCATGATTTGGGGGTGGTCTTTTTTTTTCAGCACTCAGATGGAGTGCAGGGTCTTACACATCCCCACCAAGCACTCTACCACTGAGCTGCATTCCAAGTTCCAGAAGGTGTTTTGAACTGGACTTATTTTTAATTCTTTTTTTTTGCCTATAGATCAAAAAAATCTCATAATTGTGGCCTATTTATTTCTGTTGTTTTGCATTGCATTTATTGTTATAAGAGAAAGAACCATTTGTTGGACTGAAAGGGGGAGCTGTTGGGGAGAAAAAGATATACCTCAAACTTAAAAAAAGGGAAGAGGATGGGGGTTGAAGGAGAAGAGGGTGGGTGGGTGGGACTGGAGGAGGGAGTAGGGAGGGGGTTGTGATTGAGATGTAACTTGAAGAAATAAAAAATACATTATAAAAATTATCCTAAGATATGGATACCAAATCATATGCTATCTATAGAGTGATAAAATAGAGAGTACAAACTGGCAAATGAAAAATTCAAGAATCATAGACACCGTGTGCATGACAGTCTGAAGACAACAAAGGTCAGAGTGTGAGAAATGCCAGGAAATAAAGCAGACATGCAGGCGGGGAGGCGAACGCAATGACAGCTGGAGTGACTTGAGCAGGTGTTTAGAAGAAAGGTCATTCCAGTGTCAGAAATACTAGACTACAAAGAGGATAGAGTGAAAAAAAAATATTAGGACAAGTCCTATGTGAAAAGCTGAACAAAAATAGCAAAGGCCACCATGCATCTGAAAAATTCTTTGTGGAAGCCTGAATGCTGTATTGCCTAGTTTCTTGTCTTGAGCTTTCTGTAGGAAAAAGGAATATGATAAGTCTTATGAAAAGTTTTCCATGTGAGTTCTGCTACTCATCTTCAAATGTCTTTCTTTTGCTTAAAAAGTTACCTCAAGAGGACAACAAAGAATTGAGACCCTCCTGAAGGTTTTTTATTTGGTTTGGTTTTGTTTGATACAGGGTCTCATTGTGTTGTTTAGACTGCCTTTGACCTTACAGCAATTACCCTGTTTCTGCCTCCAGTGGGCCAAGGAGTGCACCGACCATGTTTGACTTCTACCTGAAGCTTCCTAGTTTTTGATTAGCTTATGTTGAATTCTGTAGTATGTTTATTCTTTTGTTTAAAAATTACTTCTTTTTCTCCAAGATGGTGGCACAAAACTCACACTGTATACCAGTAATAGGAGCTCAGTAACTGCAAAAAGAACGAGAAGACAGACCACTGACCCTGAAACACCTATATCTGTGACCAAGGAGGACACGAGGATTCCAGGGACTGGCTCCCAAGACATGCCCACCTTAACAAGGTCAGATCCCAGATCCTAGTGACACAGGTAGCCATAGAGATGCTTCCCTGGCCTCTGGCCTTAGGCCTCCAAGTGCTTCCAGCAACCTGGGTCAACTCCCAAATAGTACCAGAAACACTCAGTCAGGTTTCTGGCCTCCAGGCACCTTCACGCCCCCTACTGTCTGTGGGAGAGCTGGAGAGGTCTAACTCACAGCTGAAGAGGTACTCCCCATGGCCTGTGGCCTCCAGACACTTCCAGTGACCCAGGTCAACTGACTAGTGTCAGAGACACTCAGCCAGGCTTCTGGCTGCCAGGTGACTCTGTACCCCCAGGGGATCTTCTCTTAGAGATCTTCCTCTGATTTCCAGGGATTCCCACCCAGGACCCCATCCACCAGATGTGTCATTGAGAGAGCTTCTCCTAAAGGGTATCTGCTGAGCCTTAGGGACACTCAACCTTGACTTCAGGCCTCCAGGCACTTCCTCTATTGAGAGAGAGTTTCTCTGAGAGGTCCCTCTCCAAGTCCTAGGGATGCTTGCACTGGCCTCTGGCCTCTAGACACATCCCATATCTCTTGTAGAACTTTTGATAGACAGTCTCCAAGAGGTCATCCCCTGGAGTCCCAGGGAAGCAGGGCCCCATATTTGGCCTCCAGGTGCTTCCTGCTTCTTTGAGAGGTCATCTGCCCTGCTACTGCCTTTAGTCTACAGGACTATCAACCTTCCAGAAGTGACCCTCTGGATTGCAGGATCATATAGGAACATCCAGCTTCCAGACCAGGACTCTTTCCAAGGCACCAAATCTAGTAGGCTCCAGGAACAACCAACAAATGACATGGACAACCACATGTATGGTAGAAGTTAGGCTTCTTTAGTGCAATTAGTATGCAGTTCAGCTTAGTATCTGGCACCACATAAGGAGGAGCCAGGCATCCCTTGAATATGAGAAATATGAAATGCCCTGTTGAAGGGGCATGGCTAAGAAACTGTACAGGCTGCACAGATGACATAGGTTGCCGAGAGAAGCCACAGGACTGCTGGACCTCACAAGAGAGCTGTGGGCCCTCGAGACCACCAAGGATCATGAGATGATGCAATATTTAAGCCAGAGAACTCCACGAGGTGCTCTTTTCCTCTTGCCCTCATGAGCTGAGAAGACACACTGGAGAAGTGCACAAAAGGAATGGCATACTCAAGCCATTAGGCCACAATGGTCATAAACTGAAAGGCAGAGTCTAAGAGAGAAAGACTTTCTTTACACTGCACGCTAGCCCAAGAAAGACTCTTTGCCGTAATTCAGACTATTAAGACTGGCAGCAAAGGTAGATTGGGTTTGGAAGCTGCTCGGAGAAGCTTTAGGCTGTGTTGCTTACATGGGCTGAGGAAATTATAGAAACAAGTCCTGGCTGATGGAAGAAACTGACCTCAAGCTAGGGGCTGGAATGGACTGAACTTTTTAAGCTGGTCACAATCTGGCCATTGAGGTAATCTGACATGCTAACTGGTAAAGTTAGGCCCAACAGAGAGTAAACTTGAAAGGGACTGCCTGCTGGGACTGCCATCAATCAGCCTATCCTGCATGGACCTACGCTAAGAATATTAATATCCTTTTAAGAAAGTTAAAATAGGGTTAGTTATGTGTTCTTAGATAGGTATTAGGGTGTTCTTAGATAATTATTAGGTTTTAGATATTAGGTTACAGGATATAGGTGTTTGTTAAGTACTAATAAATATAAGTGTTTTAAAGAAACATTTTCTGTTACACAGAGGGCTAAAAGCCAACAAAGGAACACAAACAACAAAGCCAGGGTAGCATAGCGCTATCAGAACTCAGCTACCTAATATAACAAGCCCTGACCATCCTAACACAGCAGAAACATAAGAAAATGATGAAAAAACTATATCTATAAAAATAACTGAGGCCTTTAAAGAAGCAAATAAAGCCCTTAAAGAATTTAAGGAGAACACAATCAAACAGATGAAAGTAATGGAGAAATCTACTAAAGACATTCAGAAAAACTCAAGCCAACAGATGAAAGCAATGGAGAAATCTATTAAAGTAATCCAGAAAACTCAATCAAACAAGACAAGGGAAGAGACATAGCCATTAAAGAAAAACAGGCAAAGACAAACAGACTGGAGTAGGAAATGAAGAAATTGGTACAAGACCTGAAAATGGAAATGGAAGCCATAAAGAAAACACATGCAGAGACAATCCTGGAGGTGGAAAACCTAGGAAAAGAAACTGGAACTACAGACACAAGCATCACCAACAAGATACAAGAGATGGAAGACAGGATCTCAGGCATGGAAGATTCAATAGAAGAAATCAATATATCAGCAGAAAAAAGCTAGACTGCTATAAAACTCCTCACCAAAACATCCAAGAAATTATGGACTCAATGAAAAGGCAGAACCTAAGAATAATAGGAATAGAAGAAAGAGAAAACGCCCAACTCCAAGGACCAGAAAATATTTTTCAACAAAAAAACATAGAAGAAAATTTCCCAAACCTAAAGAAAGAGTTGCTCACATATATTCTGGAGACTTACAGAACACTAAATAGATTAGACCAGAAAAGAAATTCCTACTACCACATAATAATCGAAGCACTAAACTTACAGAGCAAAGAAAGAAAGAATATTAAAAGTTGTAAGAGAAAAAAGCCAAGTAACATATAAAGGCAGACTCATCCAAATCACACTTGACTTCTTTTCTGAAACTCTGCATGCCAGAAGGTCCTGGGCAGATGTCTTGCAGGCCCTAAGAAGCCACAGATGTCAACCATACTATAGCCAACCAAACTTTCAATCACCAAAGATGGAGAAAACAAGGTATTCCACAACAAAACCAAATTCAAACAATATCTACCCAAACATCCAGCTGTACAGAAGATCTTAGAAGGAAAACTCCAACACAGAGAAGATAACGATATCCAAGAAAACACAGGAAACAAATAATCCCACTGTTGCAAAACAAATAACAACACCTACATCAAAATAATAGGAAATAACAATTAATGGTCATTAATATCCATCAACATCAATTGAATCAATGCCCTAATAAAAAGACACAGCCTAACAGAATGGATCTGTAAACAAGACTCATCATTTTGCTGCTTACAAGAAACATACTTCACCAACAAAGATAGACTTTAATTTTCAGTAAAGGGATGGAAAAGATTTTCCAAGCAAACAGCCCCAGGAAGCAAGATGGAGTAGGTATCCTACCATCCAATAAAATATACTCTCAACCAAAATTAATAAAAAAGATAGGGAAAGACATTACATATGTATCAAAGGAAAAATTCATCAAGATAACATCCCAATACCGAACATCTATGCCTCAAATTGAGACAGAAACCAAACAGAGAAATAATGAAACTAACAGAGGTCATGAACCAACTGGATGTAACAGATATCTACAGAACATTTCACCCAAACACAAAAGAATATACCTTCTTCATAACACCTCACATAACCTTCTCCAAAACTGACCATATAGTTAGTTGGTCACAAAACAAGCCTCAACAGATGCAAGAAAACTGAAATAATCCCTTGTATCTTTTGGATCACCATGGATTAAAGTTGGATTTCAACAACAGAAATAACAAAAAGCCTACACATTCATGGAAATTGTGAAATTCTCTACTCAATGACAACTGGGTCAGGGAACAAATAAATAAGGAAATCAAACTTCTTAAAATTCAATTAAAACGAAGGCACAACATACCCAAACTTATGGGACACAATGAAAGTGATGCTAAGAGGAAAGATCATAGCACTAAGTACCTTCAAAAAGAAATTGGCAACAGCTCATACAAGCAACTTAACAGCACAAGAAAGCTCTAAAAAAAAATAAAAATAAATAAAAGAAGCAAACACTCCCAAGAAGAGCAGACAGCAGGAAATCATCAAAGTCAGTCCTGAAATCCGTAACTTAGAAACAAAGAGAACAATACAAAGAATTGGTGAAATCAAGAGCTGGTTCTTTGAGAAAGTCAGCAAAATAGACAAACCTTTAGCCAAACTAACTAAAAGGTAGAGGGAAAATATCCAAATCAACAAAATCAGACATGGAAAGGAGGAAATAACAACAGACACTGAGGAAATCCAAATAATCATTAGGTCTTATTTTAAAAAACCTGTACTTTACAAAATTGGAAAACCTAAGCTAAATGAACAATTTTCTTGATAGAGTCGATGTACCAAGGTTAAATCAATATCAGGTAAACAAATTAAACAGTCCTATAACCCATAAGGAAATAGAAGCAGTCACTAAAATCCACCCCCCCCCCCAAAAAAAAAAAAAAAAAAAAAAGCCCAGGGCCAAATGGCTTCACCACAGAATTCTATCAGACTTTCAAAGAAGAGCTAATATTCCCCAAACCATTCCACAAAATGGAAACAGAAGGAACATTGCCAAACTCATTCTATGAGGCCACAGTCACCCTGAAACCTAAACCACAGACCTAACAAAGAAAGAGAATTTCAGACCAATTTCCCTCATGAACATTGATGCAAAAATATTCAATAAAATACTTGCAAACTGAATCCAAGAACACATCAAAGGTATCATATACCATGTTCAAGTAGGCTTCATCCCAGGCATGCAGGGATAGTATAAAAATACATCAATATAATCCACCATATAAACACGCTGAAAGAAAAAAAAACCACATGATCATCTCATTGGATGTTTTAAAAGCATTTGAGAAAATAGAACACCCCTTAATGTTAAGAGTCTTAGAGAGATCAGGCATACAAGGACCATACCTAAACATAATAAAGGCAATTTACAGCAAGCCAATAGTCAACATCAAATGAAAGGGAGAGAAATGTAAAGCATTTCCACTAAAATCAGGGACAAGGCAACACCAAGAAACCAAATAATCCCATAAAAGATGGGGTATAGAACTAAACTGAGAATTCACAAAAGAGGAATCTCTAATGGCCAAAAGACACTTGAAGAAATGTTCAACATCCTTAATCATCAGGGAAATGCAACTCAGAAGAACTCTGAGATTCCATCTCACACCAGTCCGAATGGTTAAGGTTGAGAACGTAGAGAAAGGGGAATGTTCCTCCACTTCGGGTGAGAGTGCAAACTTGTACCACTTTGGAAATCAATCTGACAATTCTGGCGATATGTCAGAAATTTGGGAATAGTTCTTCCTCAAGACCCAGCCATACCACTCTTGGGCATATATCCAAAGATTCTTTACCAAACCACAAGGACATTGGGTCAACTATGTTCATAACAGCCTTATTTGTAATAGCTAGAAACTGGAAACAACCCAGATGTCCTTCAACTGAAGAATGGATTAGAAAAACAAAACAAACAAACAAACAAACAAACAAAAAACTGTGGTTTGTTTACACAATAGAGTACTATTCAGCTATCAGAACAAGGAAATCATGCAATTTGCAACCAAATAGATGGAATTAGAAAAGCTCATCCTGAATGAGTGGAACAACTTATAAGGAGGTTCTCTGAGACCTGCAAACGCAGTCACATATAGCTTTGGCTGCAAAAGTACTTCCTGGATCTCTGCCAGGCAGTGCTGTGAAATGCAATGCCTCTGAACTTCCGCCCAGCTGCCTCTACCTTAAAATTCTTCAGAGAAAACATAATGATAGGTCTCCCTACTTTGAGACCCAAGGTATGGGCATGCCAAATGACATTCATGGATGCTGCATCTTTACTGGCCCAGGAGAGCCCTCTCCACAGACAGACAGACAGACAGACAGACAGACACACACACACACACACACACACACACACACACACACACACACACATACCTGAGGGGAATGTCTATCTGGCTTATTGTCTTTGCCTTTCCTGTTGCTGTTTTCTTCTTTTCCGTGTGGACTACTTCACACCATCCCATAACTCTGAGCTGGTGGGAGGAAGTGGGGTTTTGTGTCTGGTGCTCACCTGAAATTGGTGGTTTATTAGACCATTGCCTCCTTTACATCTTGAAATAAGTCTTCCAACAAATTCTATCCTTAGAAGACAACAAGTATACTGAAGGTACTAAATCGTGTGTTCAAAGAAGACACTTCTTTTGGAAATGAAGAGGTGTAGAATAGATGTACTCCTTCAGAAAATCCACATTAAATAAAAGTAAATGTCCTACTGGACATTCAGCTTTCAGCCTTTGTATTTTGTGCTTCAGTGGGAAGGGAACTGGTAGGTTTCGGATTTAATTTAAAGTTTAATTTAAAGAAATTAACCATTATCGTGGGATTCCAGGACCAAGAATATTTTTGTTGTCATCTTATTTTCTTCACAGATAATCTGAGGCAGGCCTACACCAGAGACACAGTGACATATGACATTAAAGGCCACTCACTAGCAAAAGAAATATTTTCTACAAAATGACTCTGTGACATTTGCTCTGCATTGTGTGACCCTTTCAGAGTAAAGGCAGTGTTCACTTTGGTAGAACGGGATCAGTTTGACTTTTTGAACCTTACAGCAATCATATCCGCTGATTTCTCTAGTTCCTCTGACATTTACTGGTTACCCTTTGTGACTTACCAGCTTCTCTGGGGGTTGTAATTGTGACTCTCTAAGGCACAGAAACTTTTAGTTCACCCCAAACTGTATAAGAACTATTGTACTGTTGTTATCCAATTGATAATTGTTCTCTGAACAAATGAACCACCAAATTCTCAAGAACTTAAATTTAGAGATCTCGAAACCATGATTACATGACATTCAGAACCAGAGATAAAAAATTCATGATTAGGATTGAAGACAAACTTGACATCATGATAGATTCAACCTTCACAAAAATGTAGCTATGGGATCTGGATATGGCTCTGTTGTTAAAGAGTGTGAAGACATGGGTTTGGATCCCCAGAACCCATGTAAACAACTGGGTATGGTAGCACTGCCTATAATCTTAACAAAGAGGAGAGGTGAAGACAGGTGGGTCCTTAGGAGTTCATGGACCACCTATCTTGGTCTATTTGATGAAGTTGCAAGCCAATGGGAGATCTTGTCTCAAACAAAACAGTGGAAGGTGATTGTTGTGGCTTCATTGTGACGTGTTTTCCATAAGGTCATGTGATTACTCATGTCAACTGCAGCTGGTAGTGCTATTTGGGAAGGTTGTGGAATCTTTAAAAGGTGGTACCTTCCCTAAGAAAATCTCTAGCATGTTGCTAGAGGGGACATACATGTTTGAGAACAAAATACTGTGTATTAAAAACTTGAGAATCCTTTATTCCTTTGCCATGACACAAATCAATGTTATTTTTGATAAGAATAGGTGAAAAAAATTAATCTTATATGATGTTAAAATTATGAATTTTAATTACCTGATAAATACATTAGAAACTTTGTCTTCTGATACTGATTAATAAAATTTAATATTATCATGAAAAAAAAGGTGGCACCTTGAGGTCACTGGTGGCATGCCTTGATGCTTTAGAGCTTGGTGCCACTTTGTGCTCAAACTTTGAGTGTGCACGCAGTATGAAAAGCAATTTGCTTGCTCTTGCCACCATGCCTTCCCTGTTAGCTGGTATGGTTTCCCTCCCATGAGGGATTGCATCTTTCTGGTACAGTAAGCCAAAATAAACCCCTTTCTCTTTCAAGTCATTGTTGTTGAGGTATTTCATCACAAGGGAAAAATGACTAAGATAATATCAGAAGAAGAACAGCAGAAGTTGTCTCCTGAGCTCTACATAAGTGCAATGCACTCATGTACCTACACCCCTATGAATGTGTACACACATACACACACACACACACACACACACACACACACACACACACACACACATAACTAGGACAAACAGAAACCAAAGGCTTTAGGTAGGGCTATAATCTACTGTCAATATGGAGGAACAAAACAAACAAGTTAAAATCTTTAAGGTGATGGAAAGATGGCTTAGAAATTAAGGGTATTTGTTGCTTTTGCAGAGGACCTGATTTGGTTCAAAAATTCCTATAACTGTAGCTTCCTTCTGTGGGAAGCAGCACACACACACACACACACACACACACACACTATTTTTAAAAATCTTAAATCCTCCAATGTATTTTTTGAGAGAAATTTGGGACTGTCCAGGCAGCCAGTTGTCTGTCATTTCTTAGTTTTGGAAGCTACTTGCTCTGCATTTCCCATTTATTCAGATTTATTTATCCTTCTGAGGTCTCTGATGTGGTTGAAGACTAGATAGTTATAGTCTCACAGTCAAGTTTTAAGTTATTTAGGAATTTAAAAAATGTTCTAGGTCTAAGATCTTTTATAAGTTGGTAATGCAAGTTAGGATGGAAACTGAGTTAGGTATAGAACTTAAAACTCATCAAGATAGACAGATAATAGAATAATATTATCAGTTGCCAAGTATGTATGGACTGGACATTGGGAATGTGTTATACCTTATAATTTTCATAATTGCTGCCTAATTGTTCTTATTGTTTTATATTGTCATACGAAAAAGAGTCTTTTATTGGAATAAAGGGGGAGCTGTTGGGGAGAAAAAATACACCTTAAATTAAAAAAAAAGCCGATATGAGGGTGAGGGGGGAAGAGGGTAGGAAGGTGGGACCTGGAGGAGGAAGAGAGAGGGGAATGTGATTGAGATGTAACTTGAAGAAATAAATAAATGTTAAAAAAAAACATCTTAAGCCCCTATCCAATCACAACTCTGAGGACAGGTGGCAGTATCTAAATAAGTCAACATGATCTCTCCGTGTGACTCACTCTCATGGCTGCATGTTTTACTGAAGAATATGAAAGCTTGAACATAAACAATTACAGCAACTTTATTTATTGCTGCCAAAATGCGGAAGTTGCCAACATGTTTTTCAGCAGGGGAAGGTCTACCTAAACGTTGACACAAATAGACAATGGAATACTATTAAAGTACTAACATAAAAAAGCTTTATCTCTGTCTTGTGTTGTTCAAACAGAATATCATGGACGAGGCAATTTATACAGTAAAGTTTATTTCTTATAGTTCTGGAAACTGGGAAGTCCTGTTAAGGTGTGGTACCTGCCAAGGGACTTCATGTTGAATCATGTCATGGCAAAAGGTAGAAAGGTAGAAAAGAACACCTGTAATTGGGAAGAAACTGAACATGTTTTTTATACCAAGCTTGGTGTTGTGATGCCTAACCCACTACAATGATGATATATATATATTCATTTAATTTTGACTATGTGTCTGTGTATAGGAAAGTAAACCTGAGTATAAGTCCCTAATGAGGCCAGAAGTATCTGACCCGCCTACTTCTGGGGTAGTTGTGAGTCATCCTATGTAGGTGCTGAGAATAATGCTGGGTCTGCTGTGGAAGCAGTATGCACTTTTAACTGCTGAGCCATCTCTGCTGCCTCATAACCCCTTTATTAGATGTGAGCTCTTAACTCTGTTGCATTGGAGGTTAAATTTTGTAAACACAGTCAAAGTATAACAACCTTTATAGGTGTGCTTCCTACCTACATTCACCATCACCTCCATCTGCAGGCCCTACAGGTCCTATCTGAAACACCTACTCTCATCTGGTGCCTTTCAGTCCCCTCCAAATACTGTATTGCGTCCATACAGAAGCAGACAGGTTAATTTCCATGAGAACTTTTCCTTGTGGCCATACTCTCGTGAACAACCACTCTTCCTCCTTTCTACCATTTCCACGTTGTAAGACATAGCATTCCCACGAAAGGCTGACTTTCTTGGTTCTTTTGGCCTTTAGCATCTGAGCACAACCAGGGCAATGGTTGCGACTCTAGCCATGGTGAATTCACTCTCACCAAAATATGGGCTTTCTTACGGTTTGTAGGCATATGACAGTGTCAGCATTTCCCTGATAGTCATTACCACTGGACATTAGTCCTTAAATTGTCCTTTCCTGTGGAGCTGTGGAGTTCTGCAGTCCTTTCTGTCCCTTGTCTCCACGCCTACAGTTCAGTACTGTTCCCTTCTCATCAATCTTCCATTGACCTCCCTATATCCCAACTAGACTCAGGCTGATTTTCCCAGAAGCCACTGTGACTGTCCTGTACCGCTGTCAAGCTCACTCCACTTTAATGAGGAAATTGAGCTCCTCCCATGATAGCCTCATCTCTGCTTCCTCGTCATCACTCTGTAGCCCCCTTTCCATACCCTGTGATCAAGCCATTCCAAACTATTTTTCCACTCAGTGCTCTGGGCTTTCTGACCTCTGTGCCTGGAATGACTTTCCTTACCCCCAGTCTGAACTGATTGGACCAACTCCTCATTCAACCTTTCTAACTTCATACCTTTGTCCGCACTTCTAGGAACTGCTCCTCAGTTTTCCTTGCAGTCATGCTGACTTTGGATTATTTTCCTTCATATGTAGGGTCATGGGAGAAAGCTGCTAACTGTGCTAAGGTGAGAGGGAACAAAGTCTTAGAACTTAGCTTGGTCATAGGGAGTGCACTTATTTCCAATGACTAAGCTTTTCACAGATGGAAAACAGATCCTAGCATTTTCTTATAGAGTTATGTTAAAAATCACACACAATGACCACTGACATCCAAAGGTGTTCACAGATTTTATGAGTTTCTTTTCTATCAGGTTTAAATTACTCAGTTTTTTAATTGGAGGTACCTGTGGTAATAAAATATGAAATCTTTCTTTTTTTAAATCTCTTGACAGAAAGGAGACTATAAATAAAAATAGTAGAAAATTTCACTTTTATTCTCATATTTTTTTCTCAAGGGTGGCAGAAAAAGGGAAAGTCTAGCTAACACAAATCATTTTTCCTTGAAATGAAGAAAGGAGGTAGTATAATGGAGAGAGATGGAATGAATGGAAAAGAAAGAAGTGAGAAGTGGTAGGAGATTAGTAAGGAGTGGGGGAGGGGAGAGTTTAGCTTCCAATAGAAAGAGTAGCATCTTATTTAACTGCAAAGTCCCGGCCAGGGCGCTGCATTTACCAAAGCCCAACTCATACAGACTTCAAAACTGCTGTAAACATGGAGTAGTGTGGAAATGGAAGACGAGTTTCCTGTGAGCTCTGCGGCTGCTCACCCATGCTTTGCGGCTCCACCTGATCACCTGGGTCTGCACATGGCCCTTGAGCATCTCCTGTTTTCTTAACATGACTTGGCTGCGAGTTGTGAACTTTGGCTTGGAAGGTCTGCTTTTGCAGTGACCTGCCAAAGAGGCCCAAAGCTTAGTGGGCACACACTATGCTGAGGAGGACATTGAGCCAAATTGGCCTTGGCTCTGCAGAAAGGAATGATTCTAAGTTACCAGAGGGAAAAGGAAGCGGGGTACCTCTGTTCTGACCATGCAAGTAAAGTTGACTAAGACTGATCATTTTCCAAGTCTCTCACAATGGACATAGCAACTTTATAAATAAGAAAAATAGCTAAGGCCCTGAATTCTACAAACACTATCTTCCTTTCCTTTATTTTCATTTTTGTTTTTGGATGCTTTATACTTTGCTTCAAAAAAAAAAAGAAAGAAGCCTAAATTATGTCTAAGCTGCTACACAGCTTGGCTCTGCTTCAGTTATTCTAAGAAATTCTAATGTCAGAGTGCATTAATCCCAAGACCTGGACCTTTGTCATATATTCATTCCTAGTGTTTTGGCAAAGTCACCCAATGTCATTGGATTTATTGGTGGCAGGGTTATTTTCCAGTTGTCAAATATTTTTTTTCCTATTTAAAAGTCAGAAATAGAAACATTCCCTCATAAAGGAACTGAATAATTTGGAACATGAACAATATAAGTATTTATTTGAAAAATCATTTTCCATTTCAGTGAAATGGCAAATCAGCTTTAGCAGTTCCTCACTACCAGTTCTAGTTTGCCCTCACAGTTGCTTTTATCCATCATATTCAGAGATATTGCTACAGAAAACTGTTTCACAATTTTTCTAGAAAAAAAATACAGTCTCTCTAGTAGACAGTTAACTAACACAATAAAGCTGGGCAATAGAAAGCTAAGATATGAAACAAACTGACATGAACAGAAATAAATAAATATGTACAGAAGAGACGATGCCAATGAAAATCTTTACATGGTAAGAAACAGTGAGAAGAGTGGAGATTATCTCAGGACCCTAGACCAGAACTCTAACACAACACAGTGAAAAGAGGAAGTAGCGAGAGAATAACTAGAGCCTGGGTTGGTAGTGTTTTACAGCTGTGTGTAGGATATACTCTGGCTCTCCAGTAGAATCCTGCCCCATTCCTCTGAGGGGCCAAATGCAAAGGAGAGCCACATATTTGGAACTGAAGGTAGAATTTGGGTTTGTCTTTCCAATACGCTTGCAAATATTTCTTGTCTGTTGTCTCTTCGTTTTTTTTTTTTTTTTTTCACTTACCTGGTTACTGGAGATGTTTTTAAGTGGAGCTGACATTCATGTCAAATATAAAAAAAATTAAAAGTTTTCTCAGATCTGAATGCTTCTAAGAAATAAAAAGCAAAGCCATTTTTGAAGCTAAGTGATAATTTCTATTAACTAAATATTCACTCTGTGCTGAAATCTCACAGTAGAAAGCTAATTAAAATCTGTTATGAAGACCTAAGTTTGGGGAGATATGTGAATATTCAGTGACTTACTGAGATTACATTTTACCTATATGTATCCCTTGGTACAATGAATAGCCTGCTAATATAATCCCAAAGGAAAGGATTGGCTCTACTGAGGTGAATCTTAGTCACCTTAAGATTCACTATCCCTTTCTCCTTCATGTCCTCCTCCTCTGTGAAAACCAGGCCTAGCAAAGTTCCTGTCCACCAAGATGGCAGTCCAGGTTGCTACAAACCAGAACCGCAATAACAACCCACCACCACATCCTATCTGCATCTTTTGCAGCTTGGTAGACATCCTATCCACATCTTTTGCAGCTTGGCAGATAACTTCACAACTGGCACTAGAGAGAAGAGAGGCCCCTTTAGCTGTTGCAAAGCCTGCAGGGTCGAGTGACCTACTTTCTGCACAGAGGTTCAGTTCTGGCCTCTGCCTCCAGAAGACTGGGTATGCTAGCATCTCTACTTTGTCACACTTGTCAGACCTGAAGCTTCCCAGGGTAAAGCAGGCATATGCACTGAGGCCAATGGAGAGGATTCTATCCCTTGAGATCAACCCGTACCTTCATTAGCAAGCACACGTTGTTGTTTAGGATAGTTTAGGGGTTAGATAAGCTGCTTAATGTTATGCATGACTTGCATGCCATAGTCTGATCCATAAATATTATATTATAGAGTAATATATCATGCCAGCCCTCCTTAGACTCTTATACACTCTGATTGGAGGGCTCAGTGCAAATAGTTTTTAGACTAGCAGTTGTAGACCTACATATTTGTAATTTATTTTGATTAATGGAGACAGCTGTATGTTTCAGTGTATGTGTGTACCTTGAAACAAAATTAACGCTCGAGGAAGTCAGAGGTCTTTGAAGTTTACGTGATTTGAATTGTCTTAAAAATCATTAAAGCAATGATAGGACCACATAGTCTCAAAAGTATGTTGTTTAACCAGTGAGAGGCCATTGCATGCAGCGTGCTTAGCTAGAATTCTCATTCCTCCCATAAGCCTGGGGACCCATTGCAGAGGAAGGAGGACAGGGGACGTGCTTGTTCTTAAACTCCAGAAGGCCCACCTCAATGCAATGTCCACACTGACATGGGTGTACATGTATGGGATGATGGTGATGTTTAAGTTGTATATCTTGAGATATTAGGAATTTACACAACATATTAACTAGATCAAACTTTTGAAATGCTTCTTTTAGCAAGTTATGTTCATGAACATTAAATATTTGCCATAATAGGAAAAAAACATGTTTAATACATGGGTCAAATATTTCTACTTATGGTTGAAATTTCACTGAAAAAGAAAAAGATGCTGCTATATTCACAGAAATAGCATTTGAACAGAACCCGTGAGCGCCCAAAATCACTACAAACATTAGTTAATCTGTTTTCTACATCATCTTTATAAGAATCAGGCCACATCTGAGCCTAACTATGAGATCTAAGCATGAATTATGCCATTTCCCTCATTCTGATGAGTTTGATTCAGTTACTTTCTATAACATCCTATCTCCTTGCAACACTCTGAGTGCCCTCAGTTCTGAAATGTGATGACGGGAGCTTGTCCACAGAAGAAATATTCCACAAAGATGAATTCTGTATTTCACAGACTCTTCTATAATGAGATGCAGTTCTCAGAGCTCTGCGGTTACCTAGGGAACAGCACACTGACTTCCATTGGTCATAGCTTTCGTTGCTTGTAGAGCATCACACTTCTCCAGACAGGGTTGTTTTTCTTCCTCTTTTTTTTCCATATCAATGACATTAAAACTTTGTGCTATGGCTGAAGGTTTCTGACAGGATAATATTTTTATAGAAGTTATCTGAATGAGCATTACAGTAACCCTTGACCTTATCAATAACCTGATGGACGGGGATGATTGAAGTCTGTTCTCCACCAGCATGGGTCAGTTTTGACAAGGACTTGTCCATGGAATTGCTCTCTGTAAGAAATGATACAAAACATTAGTCTGCAGGATTAGCTAGTGAAGAGCCCAAGGCCATGGCACTCCAGAAGAACACAAGGGGAAGAAAGCTCTTGGTTCTCTGACAGGTTATGAAATAGCCAGTACTTAAATATATTCCCCTCTTCAAATCACTTCTAACATTCACTAAACCTCAGCTTGCCTTTAAGTAATTTTTGTTGTGTCATGTTACAAGAAAATAGTCCCCAAATGACATTTTTCAGAACTAATGAATAAGATAATTGAACTTAAAAAAAAAATGTGTGCACCAAATGGCTCCAAAGTCACAAATTAGGAAAAAATGGAATAAATATGTGTTTAAACACCCATGAAATAAAAATGATATGATATCTAAGATATATTTTATAAACAATATAAAGCATGGAAAAACGAGCATATAGCTAGCTGCCTCTGAGTTGATAAGTGCCAGGAGACTCACTACATTCTACTTATATAAGTTTGACACCGCCTAAAAGCTTTAAATGCTTTGGAAAGTAAGTGTGAATCAAAACGAACATGAAAGAGTATATTGACTGCATTTCCTTATGGTTGTCAGTTGTGATATGAATGGAAGTGAACAGAAGCATTATCATATTATAAAATCAAAATCCTCTTCACCAGAACTGTTTCAAAAGCAATAATGTCAGATAAATTAATAGCAATTAATGATTGTTAGGTAGGGGAGAGGGTGGTACCAGGATTGGGGGGGGGGCTGTGATCAAGATGTAACTTGAAAAATAAATTAATTTTTAAAAAGGACTACTAGGTAAATTTCTAGAAAATTTCAGTACTAGATAAGCATATGATGTTTTTCTACAGATTCAGAAGCTCTAAAATTGTCTTAGGTAATGGTCTGTAACTTGAAAGTCATATCACTCTTATTATCAAGGTAAATCTCTGTGTTTCTATGAATATAATCGGTATCTGTCTTGTACCTCAGATCAACAAATTACATATTTCAGAGTGACGATAAAGGAAAAAAAAATGGCTTCACTGTAGTCATATCTCCTTTATACTTTGTGAGAGAGACAAGAAAATGCTACCTCACAACACTGATCTCAGTAGCCAGAGTTCCCAAACTGGAATATTTACTTCAGTCCTTTTATGTCTTGAGTAATCTGGGCCCAATATGCAAAATGACTTGTAAAATGAATCACTACCAAAGTCCAGGTCACCAGCATGGTACCTACTGCTCCACAACTGTTCTGTGTGTATTAGGGTCAACACCAAGTCAAAAGAGGGCTAGCACAGGAAACAGTAACCTCATCTCATACCAAGGGAAACCAGGGAAAGAGGAGATGATTTATTGGATGATGGGCAGATGGAATGACAGAGGGACTGAAGCACTGATTAAAAAAAAAAAAAAAGCCTGGAGGAGCCGCATACAAGGTCTTGTTCATGAGGCCCCCAGCAAGCTGGTTGATTTGTGCTTTCTTCAGGTTCACAGACTCATTAGCCACTGGTTTTCTGTTGAGGATTGTCTTTTTAATTAAATATAAATAATGAATAATGTGTGTTTGATGTTTTTAGCAGACCACAAATCCTCAGAGAAATGTTGAAGATACATCCCTTCTGGTTCCTGGACAGTTTCCAAAGGCAGGCACTTTCAGAGACTGTAATTGTCCCTATACCAAATATATGATCCCACGGGGTGGTTCCTCATACACTCATAGAGCAGAACTGTTTGTGTGTGAATCCAGTACATTATAGACATATATGATGTCCTTGGCTTCTGCTTAGATATCATATTATGTGTAATAAAGATTTAGATTGTGTTTCTGAAAACCAGGGGCTAGAGATATGAACTATTATTTGACATATACTGAAGTCTCAAGCAGATAAAAATCACCACAAAGCAGCTTGCAATCAATAATTTCTCATTCAAGTCTTCTACGAATGTACCATGATACACCCAGTTACCGAAATGACAGTGAAAAGCAAAAAAGAAAAAGAAGTCACATCATGTAACAATAAGTTTATTAAGCACTTCTTTTTTGCTTTTGTCATTATGTTACATGATATGTGACACACTCATCTGCAGCATGGTACATTTCCTAGAAGCGCAGCTTGCACATGCCATGCAGAAAAGAGCCGGCACAGCCCACTGTCAGAAATTTCTGAGTCCATCTCAGTGCAGGAGCATCATTGTGCTAGCTGAGTACAGTAAAGAACAAGCCATTTTTGCTGGTGCAGCAAGAACCTCAGCTTAATCCATGCACATGTTCTCATTACCTTGCACAAAATCATGCATCAAAAAAAGCAGTAAAAGTTACCTGGATGCTCCACTTTTGTTGAAGGAATTCTCTTAGGAGAAATTATCTACACCATAAACATATGAATGTCTAGATCAATTCCAAGAAATAAACCGACTGCATATTTATGAGGTGATGGAGTGGCTTTCTGTACACCCCAAGCCATCCTCAGTAGACAGCTGTCCCACCAACAACTGGCAGGGATTTAGGCTTGCAAATAAACTGTAATTCAAGTGTTTGCAACATGAGTTGCAAGTATAGACATTTCACAAGCATCACTCCTTTTTAGGATGTGATGTCACATGCTAGTCTTTTCTGTGCCATTCACCATTGCTCAAGTGTAATAACTAAGTAGAGTAAACATTTTAAACTTATTTCCACTATGCCCTTAGGTATATCTCCTAGGAAGACAGTGTGTGCTAAGACACCACTGCTGTCTGTCAAGGGGTTTAATTAGTATCTAAAACTAGAAATCCTAACATTTCCTTTTGAAGTTAAACATGTAATCTTTTCACACAGCTCACTATCAAGTGTAGAGAGCTGCGATGTGCCGCGCCCTAAAGATGGCTAAGACGGTTTCTGCCTTCCACCAGCCCGACGGTGAGTGCTCTCGGTGGTAAACAAGTTCATATTTGGCTAAGACCGCTGATCTGGCTTGCTTCCATATACGTGGGCCTCTAAGATAGCACCACGTGGCTTTACTTGATTGGCTGTTCATATAGTATTTAGCCTGTGGGTTGGGTCTGCCCGGGCATTCGGAAGACTGTTTTCAAGGGACCTAAATAAACTGCTGAAAAAGAGCTTTTGTGAGTTGCGTCATCCTTGCTGGTCGAGGGGGACGCGACAATCAAGCACTGCAAATACATTATTTCCCTGTTGTCATCAAGATTGTTGATGTCAAAACATGTGGCCACTGGAGCTATGCTGAGCCAACAGGACATGACCAAAGGCAATATTTCTTAGAGTCCTTATGACTTTATGAATACTGGGTTCTCTATTCTTTCATGTTTTATTAGCAAACTAGAGGGTAGTTGGTACTTACTGTTCTTCATCACTCCCAATCATTAAGCAATTAAGTCTTAAAAAAATATGCATCCTACATGGTGCTTCTTCCTGGCCCCCATACCAAATTTCTGGTTTTATACTGGCAAGTTTCATAATGGGTTGAAATGCTTTGCAATTCGATCTCTACATTTAAAAAAAAATTACTTAAAAATGAAATATCACCATTTCAAAAAGAAAACTGTTTCAAGACACACTTTGAAGTTATAATAATATTGGGAGCTAGTGATATTGTAACCATGTAGATGTAGCTGGGTTAAAATTATTTTCAATTTAAAATTTACACAGTTGATAGAATAAGTCTTTAGGTGGACAGGAGAATTTAGGTAAATCTAAAGTCAGCCTTCTAGCAGGCACTGGGATTCACCAGTCATCATAGGTCAATTTTATGATGAAAACAGATAAAAGGAAGCCAGTCAGAGGGAAGATTTGCAGGCCAAGAATGACTCACCTGAGTGGCTGTTTCTTTTGAAATAGGTGTTGGAGCTGGATTTTGATTTAGATGTGAGATATGTTGAATTGGAGCCAATGGAACTTGAAGATAAAGATTTCCCCAGGTTATCGGAGCTTTTCTTGATGATATTGGTAGCTGTCTTACTCCAATCTGGAAAGAATAAAGAGCAGTACTTTATCAGTTGGCTTATAGAAAATACAAGCTGTCCCAGACTCCACCACTGTGTCACTTATCTATCCAGGACAGCTGGTTTCCTAGTACACTCATTGACTTAAAGTGGCTGGCAAGCAAACAGTAAGAAGCTGAGGAGAGAGAAGTGTCTCGCTCTGACCCCATGCATATACTATTTAGTATCTCTCACTTCAATGCCCTATAGGTGAGAAGCATTTGTAGGTGTTTAAAAAGCTAGTGACAGTTTTCTCCAAATGTTAAATATCCTACACTTGATCTTAGCCAAAAGGCCGAGAAGCGATCAAATGTTAAATATCCTGAGAACAATCTCTTCACGTAAAATGCAGTTGAGATAAAACTGTGGCAGTGGATCTAGTGTAGAGGAACCTGCAGACAGGAGTTGTCAAATGAGACGTTAAAACTTAAGTAATTTAAAAAACCTGTCCTGATTTCATGTTTCTTCTCTACAGCATTCAAGGATGGGGTCAAATGTGTTCGCATATCTTCTAGCCCTAACATTGTAAGATGCCTACTCATCATCTTCACATGCTCTGTTTCTAAGGCACTCTTGGTGGGGTTAGGCTGCTCTGACAGCATAAGGACGAGCGCCAATGATTTCATCTGCTTCTCTAAATGAAACTCAACTAACCCCATGCCTTTACCTGAGTTGTCTGCTAGCCGAAATCTGCCGCAGCAGAGATGACGCCGCCACTGTTTCTGAACATTCTCCTTCATTGCACAGTGGAAGATGAATATAAATAAACCTGTGACAAGGGAACACGAGAATAGTTAAGACAAATGGCACATTATTAAGATAAACATTATTAAGTATGTGGAATTATCTTACGGTTTTATAACTAAGTCACTGAGGGACAAAGATCTTGAGGAATGGACTCAGTGCATGTGGTAGGCAGTTTAATTTTCTACAGACGACCACAGAGGCTCAGAATTCAGTACTTGGATCTGATTCTGTCTTTGCCTTTTCAGCATGTCTTATGACATAACTATAATCCTAAGATTCAATGAGGATTTTCACCTGTTTTGTTAACTTAAGACTTTTTTGATATTGAGACATGTCAGCTCCTGACAGCACTCCCCATTCTACTCCAAGTAGAAGATTAGCATTGAAGAATCTCCATTTGGAGATGGTTGCATTAGTGGCAGGTCTGTTACTGGGCAAGAAAAATCCTTTGCTTCAACTGTAGACAGAATGCTGTCCAAAAAGGATGAAACTTGGAAGCAGGTAAGTTGACAGCCTAGCTCTGCCAAGACAGGATAGGCAAGTCCTTCATAATTCCTGCTTTACAATTACTGTTTGTCAGAGATACTGGGCCAAAAGCCTGAAGATAGATGTTCCAATGTTATAGAGAGAAAATGGGGACTGTCCAGGCAGCCAGTTGTCTGTCATTTCTTAGTTTTGGAAGCTGCTTGCTCTGCATTTCCTGTTTATTCAGATATATTTTTCCTTCCCAGGTCTCTGATGTGGTTGAAGACTAGACAGTTATAGTCTCACAGTTAAACTTTAAGTTGTTTAGGAATTAAAAGGATGTTCTAGGTCTAAGAAGATGTTTTTAAGTTGGTAATGCAAGTTAAAATGGAAACTGATTTAGGTATAGAGCTTAAAACTCATTGGGATAGATAGACAAAAGATTATTAATATGAGTTGCCAAATATGTATGGACTGGACATTGGAACTATATGTTATACCCTATAATTTTCATAATTTTGGCCTAATTGTTCTTATTGTTTTGTATTGTATTTACTGTTATAAGAAAAAGACCCTGTTATTGGACTAAAAGGTAGAGGTGTTGGGGAGAAAAAAGATTCACCTTAAATTAAAAAAAAAACAACAACAAAAACAGATGAGCAGAGAAGAGTATGAGGGTAGGACAGGGAAGGGCAGGAAGGAGGGGACTTTGACTGAGATGTAACTTGAAGAAATAAATAACTGTTAAAAAAATAAAAGGGAAAAAATTTATTACATTTTTATTTAATATGTGTGTGTGTGTGCGTTTGTATACATGTGTGAGCACATGTGTAGGAGTCAGAGGTCAGAGGAGGTCAGATTTTGTTCTCTCCTTCTCTCAAATGGGTCTCAAGAATTAAATCAAGTTATGAGGCTTTGTCAAGAGTCTTTTTATTTTTGGGGTTTTTTTTTGTTTTGAAAAAAGTAGCTATTTTATTTAAAATATCAGCACATGCTCCTTATTATTTTAAAGTAAAGTGATAAGTATTTTTCTTGGTTTAAATTTCTAATATGATTTTTTTCTTTCTTCTTTTTTCTTTACTGTTTATTTATTACTTCAATTTACATCTCCATCTCAATACCCTCTCTCCACCTCTCTTGGTCCCACCCTCTTACCCTCCCACCCTCTCCCCCTTCTCCCACCTATCCTACTCCTCCAGTGTGGGGTGCCCTACATTTTAGCACCCTTTAGTTCAGTAGCCATATGAGGGCTAAGAGGTTCCTCTTGCACTGGGGGCCTACATGGCAGATCCAGTAGGGCAAAATATCCCACTAACAAGTAACAAAGTCTATGTTCCTTTCAATCTGACCAATCCCACATCTGACAGAGGGGTAATATCCAAAATTTATAAAGAACTCAAGAAATCAAACACCAAGAAAGCAAATAACCCAATCAAAAGATGGGGAACAGAGCTAAACCGAAAACTCACAAAAGAAGAATCTCTAATGGTCGAGAGACACTTGAAGAAAAGCTCAACATCCTTAATCATCAGAGAAATGCAACTCAAAAATGACTCTGAGATTCTATCTCACACCTGTCAGGATGACTAAGATCAAAAACTCAAACTCCAGTCCATGCTGGAGAGGTTGTGGAGAAAGGGGAACCCTCCTCCATTGCTGGTGGGAGTGCAAACTTGTACAATCATTATGGAAATCAGTCTGATGATATCTTAGAAAACTTGGAATAGCTCTACCTCAAGACCCAGCCATATCACTCTGGGTATACATCCAAACGATTCCTCACCAATCAACAAGGACATCTCCTCAACTATGTTCATAGCAGCCTTATTTGTAATAGCCAGAAACTGGAAACAACCCAGATGTCCCTCAATTGATGAATAGATAAAAAACTGTGGTACATTTACACAATGGAATACTACTCAGCTATCGGAAACAAGGAAATCATGCAATTTGCTGCCAAATGGATGGAACCAGAGAAGCTCATCCTGAGTGAGCTAACCCAGACTCTGAAAGATGCACATGGCATCTATTCACTTACAACTGGATTTTAGTCATACAGTACAAAAGTCTTTTTCTAATGATTCATCTCACTAGCTCCAAAGATATTTACTTTTGAGAGGTATTACCAACTACCCACAAGACATCAGATAAAGAATATTATTATAACTGTCATGTAGCTTTAGATTCAGTTATATGAATATGCTACCACGTTACAATATCATTTATTAGTATTTGCTAGTAGCCTATTTCTTTGTCTTAAATGTTCTATCAGATAGCTCAAAGAAGTTCTAAATCAAGCTTGTCCTGATTAGAAGTTTCACCTCTACTGGCTAACTGTCACATAGCTGGAGGATCTATGCATGCTACAGAGAGAGAAAAATAATCATCAAAAGCTCTGAACAAACCTGTTCTTGAAATTTCAACCCAGTGAGTAATTTAAGTTGGTTTGATAACCCGTGGTTTCCCTGACCCCTACACTATTAGCCTTCTAGTAATTTTATTTTTTTATGATTGCACCCTGCCTTTTTTTTTTAATGAAGTAAAGTGAAGGAGTTGTTGAGTGTGGCTCCAGAGGAATTGACTCGAACAGATGAGATCCGAGCAAGACCAAATCCTGGGAATATCTAAATTGAGGTCAGAAGGAGTGGAGCAAGCCATCTCTCTGCTTCTGCCTGCCTCTGGAGCACATAGAAACAGCCTCCACATATCTGCCTTCCTTATGGCATGTAGAAGCAACCCCATAGGAGGTGACAGGTGAGCTCTGTCAAATACTCCGTGGCTGGGACCTTTTCCCATATCAATATAGCATTGCCAGCATCTCAATCTCAGTCTAAAAATGCATTCACCCCCAAAATTCTCTCACCACTTCCCACAGTTCAAAAAGTCCTCACCCATCTCAGAGGGGAGAGGAGTTTCAGTAGATGTAGGGGTCTGTGGGAGGGTTAAGACCATCATGACATAAGCTGCAATGAAGACTCACCATTTATCATATGCTACCTCAGAGTTGCTGCAATTGTGCCATTGGAGAAAGCTTCCTCCAACTGCATCAGCACTTCCCTGAACCCACAATGCCTTCTCCAGCCCAGTCCAGTCCTTGACTCACAAGGACACCCCCCCTCCCCACCCCAAGTATGGAAGTCCTCCAGTCGCCACTGGGATTCTGACAGCAGTCTGTCTGACCCCACTTTCTCCAGGCCCCCAACTGGATTTGCGATTTACCTCAAGGCTCCACCCACAGACCCACAGAGGGAAAATGTACCGTATGATCAGCCCAATTCCAACCCACAGACCCCCCCCCCAACTTACACCACCTGATACACTACAAGTCTCACCCAGCTGTGAACCCTGGGAACTACAATAATGAATGATACAGTGGTATTATATACCCACTGGTGTAACTGTGCATAAATGTCATGAAAATAACCAATCACTTTTTAATTAGACTTAAGGCCTTACTTATCCAAAAGATGAAACCCACATCTGGCACCATTATCAACTAAGAATCTGTGGCTAGACAGGTCATAAGCCCTAGGGGAGAGCCCACCACTATCTGGACATTCTCGTAACTAGACATAGTATTAAATTAGCTCCTAATGGCTCATCATTATACCTGCAGATTGGAGGTTCTCTCAGCCCTCATCAGAGAAGCCTCTGATGCATTTTAACCAATTGTAAATTTGCAGTAAATACACAGGCATCAAATAAATTCACATTAAAATATGACACACATTCTCTAAAATTATAGAAAAAAGACATATTAAAGTCTCATTTTTAACTATGAGTTGTGATGGAAATTAGATAATAATATTGAAAATTAGATAATAATCTGGGGTGGGGGACTGTTATGTAGGGACACTCCACTCCAGAGGAGTGGAATGGAAGGGATAGGGGATAGAGGGTGAGAGGGTGGGAATGGGAGGGTAGAAAGAGGACACTGTGATTGAGATATAACCTGAAGTAATAAAAAAATATTAAAAAATAAAATCTTGAGAAATGAGAACTCTTACTAAAGATTTTATTTGAATTTTATGTTCTATATTTTTTATATAGAAAAAAATAAATTTGTTTTTGCCCTGAGACACATTTTCATGCTAAATCAGAATAAGAATCACCTCATAGGTTGCTTTGTTCTTTACAGCAATGAATATTTATTGTGTGAATTTAAAATAATCAAATAAGAAATGATAAAGAATACATTGTTTTCAAGAAAATATATCTCTTTTATTTAAAGTTCAGTCACGAGAAATGTGGTTGAATCCACATCTTATTCTAAGCCTTTTTAGTAAGAAGTATTAAAAATGAAGCCAAGAGAGCCAAGAGCAGATGGAGGCTAAGAAAGAAAACTGACCCATCTTCCCTATTAAATGCTGAGGTTTCTCCCCATATACTTAAACATCATGGCACCAGAAACAAAGCTGGCTACACAATTGTAATAGGGTCTCCACAAGCATTCAATTTGAGTCCATTCTATTCCCAACCTAATCTACATTCTATCCATGTTTCCTCCTTGAGACTATTCAATCCACCTAGAAAACATGTGGTTCCTCAGCTTTCTGCAAAACATTTCATGGTGTAGCTGGGTTGGTGATGAGGTAGATTTGCTCCTCTTTGTACCTTCAGCCATACTGAATTGAGGACTAAGGGACATCCCAGAGAAGTTTGGGAGCCCATAGAGCCAAAAGATTGAATTCAAACTTAAAGCTTTTACTTCATCTTGACTGGTTTAGTACTAATTCCTGTCACAGAACAAACAAAAAACCCCAACACACACACACACACACACACACACACACACACACACACACACACGAGATACATCTGTTCATTTTTCATGGTTTGAACCCTAGCCTGGGAGACAACAGCTCTAATGAATCCAAGCCAGAATTCCTTTGCAACAGTGACTTTGCTTGTAAATTGCTTGATTATTTATTTCATCTACTTGAAACCGCTCCATGCTAGATGAGCAGTGGATTTCTAGCCATTCCTCACACTCTCATTTCTCTCTCACTCAGCGCCTTCTTTAACATCCATCTTTTACTCTAAATTCACTTCACACAAACACTGTTATTACTTGAGAACTCAAAACTGCTTAATTCTCAGTAAATGTGAGGTTTTTATCTTTTCATTATGAATTAATACTATTTCCAGCTGTGACAAAGAAAAATACTGTAGTGCATGTGGCGAAGTAGGGCTGTCTGTGGGAAATCTGAAGGTAGAAAATGTAACAAACTGTATCTTATTACATCCTTTTGGAAGGTAGGCTAGCGATACAAGCACAGTAGAGGAAGACAGTGAAGGAACACCAGAGACTGCTCTGAGCCTGGTGTGAGGAAACATTCTAAAAAGCGTATGAAGGAGTCGATTTGGTTTCTGATTCTTAATCCTGTCATTGAACCCAGAATCTTAGTAGCATCTTGGAAAACAAATATAAGCCTTCTCTTAAAACTGTGTCATAATATTCATTGTGCATTATATGGTTTGTCTTTAATCTTGATCCTTGTAGAGGTATTTACCTATTTTGGGAGGTTGGGAGGATATTTTGAGTAGAAATTCGACTCCAATACAGAAGCCATTCCCTTTGTTTGCCTCAGGCAGAAACACGGATTTTGGGAGTACTTATAAAATGAGTAGCTCTTTCTTAGATGTTGAGCCTAATTATCAAAAACTTAAAAAAAAATTGACAGAAAGAGTTTCCCTAGATATGATGGAGTAAAATCCAAGTCAGTGTAAGTGGCCATCTGTCACTGTTCCAAAAGTTCTCATTCAAATTCAGATGGAGGGAAAAATGATAGTTTTGAGTGTTTATCTCTGAGAGCTTTTTACTATCTAAAGGTCACTGGTACTTTCCAAAAAAAAAGCCAACAACAAATTTGGACAAAAACAAAATTCACCTTTTCTGAGGCTGAATAATAAACCTGTAGAAGCACAGAGGGGAGACAAGCATTGACGTAAACGTAAGTTTAGGAAAGAAGAGGAGATCAGGCGAGTAGCAGTGGGTGATTGGTGGCTTAGATCATGACTGGAAATTTTGGAGTATGGGTCACAAAATCTGTCAATAATTCATCAAACCAGCTATTGGGGAAGAAAAGGTTGTGTGTGCTACATGCTTGGCCATTGGTGAAATGGTCTACCTGGCCTCTAAGCTCCTGAGTACCAAAGACTCAACACCTCCCAGGTTCTCCTGTTACTCAAATAAAGCCAGCTGTTGTTAAGTTGGGTTTACAGCTGCTTTTGGAAATGTGTTTTGGATCTTCTTTTCATATTACAAAGACACCCTTTACAAAAATTACTTCTCTGGGGCACAAAACGTCCTGTCAAAAGATGAGTGATGTATTTCCTGACAATGGGTCATGTTTCATCCTACTTGATGTCATTTCAGGTGTCCGCAGTTGAAAGGTACCCACCTTTCAGTTACACACAATAAGCATTTCACCTTTACCTTTGCAGCATTTACACATGTGCCCTATGTGTGCTGTTGCACCACAGCATGACTTCCATGAGGCTCCTGCCAGGCCAAGGGAGACTCAGCTGGCCATTTAATTCAATCCTTCTCAAAAATTAATTTAATGTCTTAGTCTGACAGCAGGACTGAGATTTAATGACAGTTCATGTTGGACAACAAATTAAATTTCCATTAACTTATCATTAGTATATCTACTAGCATTTTTTGTTTACTAGCATTTTAATAAATGAAGGTAGATATTCACTTCCTAAATAAGAATATTGACATGAACCGAGGGTCAGTTAAGGAATTTGCATTACTTCCCAATTTCTATTAAAAATTAAACTTTTTATACTGTGTCACCTATTAATGTGCTGTTTAGTTTTCATATATATATATACATATATGTGTGTGTGCGTGTATATAATATATATGTATATATTATAAGTATTTTGTTGTCAGACACAAACCGCTCTTGGGAAAGCCATTAACTTTTCTTACCATCAGTTTGCTTATTAAAAAGGAGACTATGTCCTCCTTCTGAATTTCCTGCTTTTCAGATTTATAAGAGTGACAGTAAAATCACAGATGTTAGATGAAGGTGTTCACTACCTCCCATGCACTAAATAAATATACATGATTCTTGTTGCTCCAGGTTTCTAAATGTTATCAATGTAACTAATGGCTGGCATCTCTGATGACCCTAGTTTTTTGTGTTCCCCACAGCAGCTCCTGATGGCAGAAGCATTTATTGTGTATTTATTTTGCACTCACATTTGGGTACGTATGACGGCCAGGTTGTACTTGAACGCTAATCAATATTGTTCTGTTTTGTTTTGTTTTTTATTTCTGGGAATAGAAAATTGATGATCAAGTTCCAGGTATGGGTGAAACGTTATAACCTGTTGAACTTGTTAGGAAAGTCAAAATTCTCTATATGTTAGAGAAGTAAAAAAAGGAAGTGGGTTTCATAGAGAATTTAGACAGTAGTTGAATCACATATTATGTTTTCCTTCTTATCTGATTCTCTTCATTTCAGAAAAAAAGAGAATTTTTCTGTTTTATTACCTCATGGGTTCATTCCCTTTCCCCTCTGAAACTAAAGTCTCTTTTTGTAACTAGGATGACCACGAACTCAGTATCTTTCTGTTCCTGCCTGCTGAGCTCTGGGGTTACCAACACATACCATCACACAAGTCTTTATGTCTTTAATAAAGCATAAAGTTCTTTAAAAAAAAATAAGCCTCCTGCTGAAGGTAGAAACTAACTCACTAGTAAAAGCAATTAAGTGGGGGGGGGCAAGATGGCGGTGAACTGCATGGATGCATTTTGAATGTGGGAGAGAAGAGCCATAGAAAACACAGAGTTGTGGGACAAAAACCGGAGGGTCTGGCCCCTCCAGGAACACGTACAGCTCCCAGGGACTGTTAAAAGTCCCAGGGCAAGGCTCTCCCCCCATCTCTCGCAGACACGGAAGCCACTAAATCCGGGATTCGGGAACTCCCATTTGGAGAGGCGTCTGGTAAGATCAATCCCAATGCACAGCAGGCAGGATCAAAGGCCACATGGCGATCACCCACTAGCCAACTGGGCTTCCCACACCTCAGGAAGACCTTATAACTACTTAGGAAACTGCAGATTAGTTGAAGTCTTAACAAGGAAGAAACAGGGGGCTCAGCGGGTGATCCCAAGCCGGAGTGGGAGGTGGGCGGGCAGAGCAGTTGGGGAGGGAAGCGGGCGCAGACGGGCGGGGCTGTTGCCCGGGGCACCCAAGGCAAAGCAGCTAGGGCGGGAGGCCGGCTCAGACGGTGGGAGGGGCCGAAGCTCCGCCCACCCACGGCGGAGCAGATAGGGAGGGAAGCAGCCAGGCCTGTGGAGGAGAAGCCTAGTGGGTAACCAGAAGCCAGGGGTCCATAGCTGTATTCTGGTAAACCCAGACATATTAGGTGTGGAGCCGGGCCCTGTCAGCCTCCGTGACGACAGACAAAGCCCACAAAATCTGTGCCTGGGCAAACAGGTCCATACCATCAGAACCATTACAGGCTGATCACTCAGTGTGCAAAATAGAAAAGTCTGAACTGGGAACAGTGAAACAATCCCAGACCATTACTCACTACCTGGGAATAGGCTGCACCAGCTCACAACGATTCAGGCTATTAAAACCACAGTGACCCTGAGATCACCCTGTAAGCAAGGACAGATAGCCAAGCAATTCGACTCCTTCACCAAAGCATCCCCTGTGGATCCAAACACAGAAAACGACAAGAACAGACAGCTAAACACACACACGGCCAAAGGTCCAAGAAAAAATAGAAATCAAGGAAATATGACTCCAACAAAGCAGAATTATCCTAGCTCATCCAATTCAGATGACCTCACACCAACAGTAACACATGAAAACGATGATAATTCTGCATTATGGAAAGTGATAGAGTCCCTTCAAGAATAACTTAAATCTATGAAGGTACTCAAAGAAGCCAAAATTTTACAAGCCAAAACAATGAACAATACCATTAAAGAACTCCAAGCCAAGGTGACAGAGCTTGAACAGGAAAAAGACAAAGCAATGAAAGATTTTCAGACAAAAACAAGTAAGCTGGAGAAGGAAATGTACAAAACGAACAATACCATACAAGACATGAAAATAGAAATAGAAATAATAAAGAAAACACAGTCAGAGTTAAAAGAGGAAGTGGAGAACTAAGGGAAGAGAACAGGAACTACGGATGCGAGTATCAACAATAGGATGCAAGAGATGGAAGACAGGATCTCATGCATGGAAGATTCGATGGAAGAAATCAGTACAACATCCAAAGAAAATGAGAAGGCTACAAAATCTCTCACCCACAACATCCAAGAAATCAAGGACTCAATGAAAAGACGGAACCTAAGAATCATAGGCATAGAGGAAAGAGAAGACTCCCGACTCCAAGGTCCAGGAAATATCTTCAACAAAGTCATAGAAGAAAACTTCCCAAACCTGAAAAAAGAGATGCCAATAAAAATCCTAGAGGCTTACAGAACACCAAACAGATTAGATCAGAAAAGAAACTCCTCTC